>JAVLVB010000779.1:5296241-5312583 GCA_032876305.1 Orestias chungarensis | reverse complement strand
CACTAGAATATTTTAGATAACATCTATGGTGGACTCTATCAATGAACTAAAAACATTTAGTTGTTCACCGGGATACTGACTCTTACTTGTAAGGTTAACAGAAGAAACAAATGTGGAGAGGACCCTGGGCTTTGGAAGCTTCATAGAAATCTTGCAAAGAAGAATGATAAAAGCAAACATTCTTTAATGTATTTAAAAGGTTTTAATGCATATTTACCAGGTATGCAAACACGTCAACGTAAAATAGTCAAATTTTTGTTTGGTTTGTGAAATGTTAAGATTAAAAATATAAAAATATAAAAATTTGCACAAAAAACAAAGTTACAAAGCAAAAGGTAATGTGAGTGGATTTTATTATTCTTTTTATGTGTTAACGTCTTTCTTAAAATATAGTTTGATTAATGTATGATTCCAAATTTTATTTTATTACTTTTTGGACACCTTGTTAGGTCTCTTTGCCTAACGGCTTCATCATTTTAAATATGATGGACAACTTTCAACTGACGCCGTTGCAACAACTCCAAAACTGAGAATAACAAAGGTTTAAACATAGTTCACAAACCAGGTTGATATTTAACGGTTGAACACGAGGTCTCATTCAGCCACGTTTGTTTGATTTTGTTTCCCTGCCAAAAATGTTATGTCGGGGGTTTTGGCACTCATTTACTAAAATGTATTAAACTTTGGCAAATCCACCATCCAAACTAAAAAGTTCACCAAATTTAAGCAGTGTTTAAAAATAAAACAATAGACTATAACATCTATTCAAATTACAGATCATCTCCTAAAGTGTGAAAGAAAACAATAAGATATCATAGTGCAGTTAAGTACAACCTATGAAGGGCTTATGGCCAACATGGGGAGGAGGGTTCTCAGGTCAGATAATACTTTAATAAACTTTGGCCAGCGATCAAATCTTATTCTTCAAAAACCAGGGATCGAACTGTAGAGATCCTTTTTTTCAGCAGATCGTAAAAGGGTGGTTTATATAAGTGAAAAAAAGAGCTATTAAAATCTGATTTTAACAGAGCTTTCATTGACCAGTAAAAATAGTAAAAGGTTCTGCGTGCACACAGATTTTATAAAGTTAAAACAAAAAAAATGATATTTGAAGCTTTCAAACAAAGACACAACAAACCATGTCATTCATTTCTGTGATAATTTAATTGTAGAAACATTCAAACACATAGGAAATGATCTTTCGCTGGTTTGCACTTCCTCACTTGCATACATGCGCTGCTCTGTGAGTCCTACACCAACTGATTCACCAATTGTGTTGTGGCCAGAGGAGACTTCGGAGATGTTGCACATACACACACACACACACACACAAAAAAAAAAAACTTAGTACTTGATAAACTGACATTTGGAAGAAGAAACACATGGCATGAGTTACTGGAAGGAAATGCTTCAAGCGCAACAGGAGTTGTATTTCTGCATTAGCTGGTATTGTCATATCATGGTTCAGCACCTCAGGAGTTTATACTTTCCTCAACTAAAGGCCGCCGTTATGACGAGGTGGTCTAACACGCTGGCTGTAGATGACAGAATCACAGATGCATCATAAAATTTCCCTCGACTTCCCAGTCATTCTCGAGAGAAAATAACACAGCCTTGGTGGATACGGTTATATGACTCAGTGCATATATTAAGTCAGTTTGCAGTAGAATGTAAAGAAATAGTGACACTACTAAAACAACGTGTTTCTGGTAATTCATTTCCAGCGACGTAATCAGTCTAGAGATGCACCAATCTGGGGGGTTTTTTCTCACCAACACAAGTTATGTTTTCTTTTAAATTCGTCTTAGCTGTTCTTTTTATTGCATGAGCTGTGACACTTAAAGTAATTTAAAAAAAAAGGTACTGAAGATTTCTATTAAAGGTAAGTAGTTTAAGATCTAATAGAAAATGCCAGAATTTCAAAGCAATCAATGTACGGATTAAAGCTGACATCCCTTAACCTTCAGCAAAATTTCATTAAATCAAGAAATTTAAGAAACTACAAGCTTATGTTTGCCATCCACTAGAAATATCATTCCCTATATTGCAATGTTCTTCTGTATAAATAAAAATATATTTTTCTTGAGTCCGTCACATCGTTGAGCTCTGCGTTTTGCTTCTGATGCGGCCCCTTACTGAATAGTGAATGTGTTAGAATCAGCACAGTATACTTTTGCAATATCATGGTCCTATTTTACTTTTTTATTCATAAATAATGATAAACTTCCAGTTCAGGAATGAACTTTCAGTGCTTTATGGGAACTTAAAAGTGGTTAAATCAATCATCAGCAGAGTAAACTTAGTGTAGGACGGGATTAACTACGATTATTGCTTCAATTTTTTAGCCTATTCTGTAGCAGTGGAGCAAATGTGTGAGATATACACTCCATGTGACAGGATTCTTTGCATCATCAATCAAGTGTGAGGTGTCTGTTGATCAAACTGTATATGCTTGAGTCAAATGTGATTGGGGGTCTGGTTTTCATGCATTTAATGAATAGGGAAAACACACATCTGCTCTTTGAGTATTTGATTGGCCCAAAAAAAAATCAGAGCCAATCAACAGTAAAATTGGCCAATTACAGTCTATGACTACTTGATTGGTGCATCTCCAATTAGTTCAGGACATGTTTTTACATATCTTCCAAAACCTTATATAGACAACACAGGGGAAAAAATACATCTACAAAAAATCGAATAGTACACATATTCAAACTGCGATTTTAGTTCAAACATAATCCAGATTCTTTGGGTAAAACAAAACTTTTTCAGTTATAATTCTTATCTACATTCATCAAATACATTCAACCTAAACTTTAAATGTTAAAAAGTATAATGAAGATTTAAATAAATCTTTTTAATAATATGGTATTATGTCTTTATGATGTATTTAATGTTCATATGGCTTGAGTTTTGAGTCTTACAACATATTGTGCACAAATGGTATTACTGTTTTTTGTTTTTTTTATTTATTTTAAAAATCGTGCTTCTATTTGTGAAACGCAATCAGATATAACCAAAAGTAACTTATAACTCGAAAAACTTCAGAGATGAATTTCAACGGCAAAATGCTCCCTTTTTGTGCCTGCTTCTCGACTGCATTGTGATTTCAGAACCAATTGAAAGCTATGTGCATGGTGCAGGTGTGCCATTCGGGGAAAAAGATGAAATGGGATCTCGCAACACTTAAATGACTTGACAAAGCACAAATAATGATCCCAACGGACATATGAGGGAAACTGATTTACCAGATCCGGCTTAAACTTAATTTTCCCAAATGTATACGTTTCCAATTAGTACTGACCACTTACTTGATTACGCAAAAAAATAGGTTTCCTTTTCTTTTCTTTTTTCTGCAGAAAGTGTGTCAGAGTAGGAAAAAATATCCATATTCCAAGAGCAATGTGGTAAAAGCATTACACTGTCTGACATGTAAAACCCAAAATCTGCCTTTTTAGGGGAGCCTTTACAATCAACTTTAGTGCCTTGTAGGCCCAAGAGTCCAAAATTCAATTAAACAAAACTAAAAAGGAGAAAAAACTATAGAATCAATTGGCAAAGTTAATGGCTTAAGTCTTCTCTGGTTGCACAATGGGCGCACACCTTAACAAAAAAAAAAAGAAAAAAAGCTCTCAAACACCCACATACTTTCACCTCGGCCCATCTGCACCCTTTTCAATAATTGAAAAAAAAAAAAAAAATCATCACTCAAGACTCATAGCACTCATATTTTTAACTTAGCATTCATACATGCATACAGTGGTATGTTGGTTTAGCTGCACTCAGGAGCCTTGGCCTCTGGCTTATCATTAATTTGTTGTTGTTTTTTTAAGTGTAATTGGACTTTGCATAAAGTGTTTCGACCTCCACACTCCACAGTAAAGCCTCCTAGTTTATTGGTGTGAGAAATTCCAGAGGTACAACTTAGTGCTGCCATACAGTGATAAGTCCCATGATTAAGAGTGCCCAAAAGGAGAAGGCTCCTGTATCTGTAAGAGAGAGGAATAATTAAACAAAAAACAATTAATCAAGACGTCAGAGAGTTAGAAAATAAACACAAAAGACACATGAAAGCAATAATTTCTCCTAGGCTAAAAAGCTGGGCCTAATGAACAGCAAGCAGGAGTAATACAGGTTTTAGACATGAACATACACAACAATCTAGACATTGTTGGGCTTTGGTTGCTTTACGAATTAAACGTTGGTTACATTATCACATACATTTTTGTATAAATAAACTACAAATAAAATAAAAAGTTTTCTGAGGCACAGACTGATTTAAAAAAAAATACAAAAAGTCTAGACTCAAATACAAATCGAGCTGTAGATCAACTTTAACTGAACAATTTGGATGGCCGCAGTGGATTGCCGCGCCAGTTTCCTAACAAAAGCTGCCGTTTGAGATTTAAATGTAACATGCCTCCATTATACGTACAACAGGAATTCAAATCTATGAACAAATCTTGTGAAGTTTGGCAAGTATTTTGTTTGGTTTGCTTTTTAGTTTGTATTTTGCTGCAATACGTATTCAAATTTTCAGCTTTGGCACATCTTTTTGGCACTTCTGGGTTGCAAAAAGCCTTAAAATGCAAACAACTCTGCGTTGCTGTGGAACAAACTAAAACTAAAAAAAAAAAAAAAAAACATGAACATCCAATTTTTTATTAGATTTTTTTTTATTTTGTGAGAAGAAAAAAAAACATTTTGTGGCTAAATCATTGCTACCCCTGCATTCAATACTTTCACAATAGGACAATACTTTCACATAGGATGTCGTCACCACATAAAGTCAAACAGGCTGTGAAGGAGTTAGAAAATATTCAAAGCTTGGGTACAATATTGACCAGGATAATATATTTCAATCGCATTTCAATTTATGAAAATTCTGCATGATAGTAATTCATTTGGACTTTTGGATAGACTTTCACTCTCCTATATCACCACACTAATATATCACTTATATTTTTTTGTGTCTGAGAAGCTAAAGCTAGCAACGAGTGGTGAAAACACTGGGGAGGAGTCTGTGTTTGCTGTAAGTAACATTGTCATCTTAATAGCATAATGGTATCGCAATAGTTTCCTAATTATATATATTTTCTGGCACTGGGAAGCCAAACCCCATATTATACTAAATATGCTGAAAACGGGTAAAAAAAAGGTATTTAAAAAAAGAATAAAAGCTAAAACATACGAACAAACCATCACAGAAGTGGTTCACTAAATAAAAAACAAACAAAACAAAAAACAATCCACCTTTATTCTGGGTCTATATAATCCCCAGAACTAAACTGTAGATAAAAAAGCTAAAGGGTGAGTTTGAGACATGAAGCCATGAGTGTGAAGCCAGGACTCAGAATGCTCAAGGGAGATTTTGCAAAAAGGTTGGGTCAAAGATCCTGCATTTCCGCTTCAACCTTGTGAACTGTTACTACAGAAGTTGTACAATGTATCGATAGACGAGCTAACAAGCTATCGTGACACGGGTTTCATTTTAAAATTGCACTTTTTTCCTCTCATTGCAGTAATATATTCAAATTGTAGACTTGATTTTTCTAGTAAATACAAGCATCATCTTTTTATTTTAAGGCTTTTTACACTGTAGGGGGAACGGGGGTTGGTAAATGTCATGTTGTACAAAACTCACCAGTTTCCAAAAAGTTTCAAATAATGACATAATTGGGTTTTAAAGCCCACTTTCGCCAGACTGAGCACTGTGGAGAATATCCATTTCAAAATATCTCACCTGATTACACGGGACTACTGATAGACTGCTCTGTAGACGGTTTGCTACTATATCCACAGAGCTGTGTGAGAGTCCGTTCTGGCCTTGCTGCAGCTGGTGTGGGCTTCCCTGCAAATGTTCCTCTGTGACACCACTGCTGCCGTCGTCGCTGTGGACATGGTTGTTGTTGTTGCTGTTGGGGCACTTGCTCTTCTGCGGTGAGGCAAAGGGGTTGTAGTCTCCTTCCAGGCTGCGGTGAGGCTGGGTGTTGAACTCGGCTTGGAAAGAGGAAAGCTGCTGCGTGACACCGAGTAGGCCTCCGATCTCGACGCTCAGGATCACCCAAATGACGTCTGACGAAACAAAGGAACGGGGTCACTTCATTGAAAAGATATCCGGCAGTTTCTTAAAATATTATATTACAGAACAGGTTTATCGTAGTAGGTATTGAAAAGCTTGTTAGAACTAAACTCATGAATTAATTTGAAGTTTACTGGTTTCACTAATAAATAATGACAGGCATAGTTTTTAAAATCTCTCAGTTACAAAAATCTGAGTCAAATAGTCCTTGGGTTTTCACCTGTCACGATATTATTCAGTAAACGTATTAGTTTTTTACTTTTCAAACACTACCTGGAGGCTCTCAACTTTTTTGTTATTATTACTGTAGTAAATGTGCAATTAAATTATTACTGCCTTCAAATTAAGAGCTGATCCACAGGCTACATCTTTACATTTGTTACTCGAAACCTTTCCATGGTAGTCGTCACATTCCAGTTGAGGCAACAGGAAAGATTTGTATGATGTATAAAACAAACATACGTGAAACAAGACGCTTTTTCAAACCAAGCCCTGTTTGATTCGAAAAAAAAAATTTTTTCGCTCTTATTCTACACTTGATGTAGTTAAGAATACGTTTTTTGGAAATATGAATACTTTTTCCTTCTTTTTATTGCCATTTTAATTTTGTATTCCTTGCCTTGGTTTTGCTGCATGGGATCAATAATGTAATCTATACTTATCTATCTAATATCTCTAATTTCCAGTTGGATAGTTTTTAAAACCTCTGGCCGAAATATAGGCTGGGTAAACATGAAGTTTTATAGATGCCTCCAGCATTACTGGGTTTTTTTTGGAAGGAAATACAAAGTTTGCAGACCGAAAAGCCCAACTTAGTTCAGACCTTTGTCCACATTTGTTAAGGTGATGGTAGAAAAAAAAAGATAGGAGAGATCAACAAAACCTTAATTTCAACTGACAATAAACGTCACATTTATGTAAAAATCTAAAAATAGCCATTTCTAAAGAATTTTGGTTCAAGGGAGGGAAGTGACTTAAAACCGCATAGCTAGCTCGCTTAGCTGGAAAGATTTCTGTTGGAAAAGCGTCACCCATAGTTTAATTACACCCGCACGAAAATCAACGGGTACAGCCATGCCGTCTTTATGCTGGAGGAAGTGTGAATCCAGCCAGGCAGATCAAGATAATTATCTGCCTGGCTGGACAATGGTCATGACCAGGTATTAGTTACTTTTGGATGAGGGTGATCGAGTTTGTTGGATTTTTGACTCGTATATACTATTTCTACCCTTGTTTCTTCTCATACCCCCAAGAGAATACGCCAAAGTGGTGTGCACTTATTCAAGACGATTCCTGTTTCTGTGAAAGGTTTCAGAAGACACACCCCCAGAATGGATCTCTTGATATAAACTATAAAATATATAAGAGCAATGAATCTTATGACCTACACCTTCTTCCTACAACAGCGCAAAGGGAAAAACATACGTGGAAAAAATGTAAGTGTCTTACTCATTCTTTAATAGACAACAACCTTATGCAATTACACGTTCCTGCGGAATTTATTTATGAGCGTCTATCTGCGGATTTTTTGTGTGTCCCCCTCCCCACTTACTCTGCTCGTGTTCAAAATGATGTTTTAAATGTCCAAAATCATGTGATTTTCAATTACTTTGCTATAATATTTAAAAACACTCAAAGGATTGCAAGTTTAGAATTACTTTTTTTGTTTTTGCTTATGACATAAACACAGGGAAATTGTAAATATTGACATAAAATATGACTCAGTTGAGGTTTAAATTTGTTATGGCCAGTGAAATAACATTGTTCAGGGGACAAAATGTTTAGTGATTCTGCAAAGATTTGAGAAAAGCTGTTGATATCCTGGTTTGTGGCTCAGCTGACCGCGTGATGTGGCTTCGTGTTAAATTTGCATGAAGAGCGGGTCACAAAGATCTGATTACTCAGGATCAATTTTACTGCCAGCTGAAACGTGGCTAAAGTTGTTACCTTGTGATTGAATCGGTCAGCAAGCATGTTGATGTTTGATCCGAACGAAGCCCTGATAACGCTCTTTTATTGAGAAAACTAAATCAAAGAATTTACATGAACTCCTGCTTCCACCGAAACTGTTTTCCACTCTGCTTAACTGCCTTTGCGTAAACTTTTACAATTTGTTGGTATAATAATTATTTGCACATAATGTCGCTGATATTGGGCTATTAATTACAAATACTGATGAGCATTGTTATCCACAACAGGGAGCGGTGTAAGCGTGTTCTCCTCACCTCCAAAGTAAAGTCCTGTAGCTGTGCACATTCTCCACTGACCCTGGTACATGCCAGGAGATGTTGGGCTATGCATCTGCACACTGACGTCAGTCATTTCTTGGTGATCTAGAGAGCGCACCATCACCATGTTCACATGACCAAACTGATCACCTCCAACATACTTCAGGGAGACCCCAGGAGGCCATGACTCTGGGCCTGGAAGGCATGAAAACAAACAAGCAGCACACGTCAAATTTGGGTGTAATTGTGTAAGTTAAATGATATAGAATCAGATGTAGATATTCAATATCACATAAATAAATCTTTCAGAATAATAAAAAAAGGGTTTCTACAAGTTTTCAATCTCAAAATGTCACGTCGAAAGTCAAATGTACACATTTTGGAAACAGGTCCATAACATTCTGCAGATCTGATTACAAAGCATTTAGTTTTACCTTTTTGGGGTTTGCCATCTGTATGTTCCACAGAAGATTTATAAAAAAAAAAAACACATACACAAGGCTAAATCTGTTTTTAAACCCAACATCATTTTGGCATCGTAATTAACTTAAATATGCTCTCTTTTAAATTAGTTTGTCCCATAATAAAGTGCTATAGGGTGTAGCTTTGTTGCCTGTTGTTCTCAAGCCAATTGGATGGTCTTCGATAAAGTTAAAAAACTTAGCAATTTGAAGGATAAAATGCATTTTATTATGTTGTATTGTAACCAGGATACAATAGAAATGTACATGATTTAACTTAAGTTGGCCCATATGAGAGGACTATATATTGCTAATAAATGGATTAGACCAGCTTGTCTTGTAAAGTCCTTGAGATTACATTTTCTTCTGAACTGTGAGATATATCAATAAATTAAAAAAATTAAAAAGATGTCACTGATGTCTTTTTTGTTTGTTTGCAAAAAACAAAAAGGTTTAAACCTTAATCTAAGATGGTCTTGAGGCTGAATTTTTCAATGATTGACCATTTATCTGATTTTAACATTATTCCGGGAATGTACACATTTATTATCATATTTTCCAGATTTTGTTTCAAAACTACATTACAACCCTGTAAAATAGTATTGGGGATGGTCCCGTCGGCTTACCAGTGTTTTGAACCCTCCAAGTCTTTGTGAATGGTGTGTCAGGCGGAACGGATTCACCCTCGCCGATCGTCACATCCTTCACAAACGACATGCAAGGTGCGCTGAAGTTTGGGCTTTCAAAGTCATAGTAAGCTCCTATGGCGGCCTGTAAGTTCCTAGACAGGAGAAACAGAAGAGTGGCAACAGAAACGCAAGATATCACTACATATTTGGTTTTTCAGCTGCTATTAATATAGAGCGCTCCAGGTTAAATACTTAAATCTCTTTAACATGAAATATATTCCTTTTATTATTTTAATGTCATTTGAAAATGGTTTGAGTGTTTTTTTTACAAGGAACTTTAGGATCTACCATGCGATTATCCTTTCAGGAAACATGTTACCTGCTGGATTGATTAATCCTAAATGAATCTTAAATCGAGTTTATAAAACTTTCATTTTATCAAACTGAGCAGTTTAAAATCTAACGAGATGCTGAATTAGGACCTTCCACATATTTTCAGCTTGTCTAATTTTTGACCAGTTCATTCTAATAAATACAAATGCCATTGACATAAATCCTTCCATAATAGCGTATGGTTATATGTTTAGGGTTGTCCTCCCGTGCGAACACCAGCTGTCCTCTAAAAAGAAGCTTTTACAGCAGGAGTGTGACAAATTTACTTTGTATCGTTTGTAACAAAATGGTTGCTTTTAATTGTATTTCGTTGCCAGAGCAAAGAGGCCTCAATACAAATGCAGGCTACAAGTATTCGATTCCTATTTTGAGAACTCCCTGTACCGTTTTAAGTAAACTGTACAATCATGCACTATTTTGTGTTGCGCTGTGAGATACATTTCTAAGGAAATAGGATAAATCTATTGGTGGTGAGCCGATATCTGACAAACTTCAAGGGTGTGAAGACTTTGGCTTGGTACTTTAAGCTTTTTTTTTTTTTTTTTACCTTTACTGGTGTTTACTTCTTGTTTTGTTCATTTATCGCTGCATGTAGACAGGAATGCATGTTGGAAGGGTGCCTCAAGAGTGATCAGTCCCATTTATTATATAGCTCTGCTAAACTGTGGGGAACAAGTCACCGGGAGTCGAGACTCATTCAAACTCAAAGCCAAAATACTTTCCCCTCACGTGCTCGACGACAACAAAATGACTTGAACTTCACCCATAGTTGGTCAGTTTAAATTGTACAGCGTTGAAAAGCCTTGTAAGCAGCTAGCTCGTGGATTATGCAACAAATGAAGCGATGGCTGGGGTGGAAATGGCAATATATACGCTCTAATTTTATGAGCTGTGGTTGTCCTTTTAAGAAAGACAGGATTTGTCGGATTATAGTCCCATTACGTGACATAATAAAGTAACGCAAAACGTCCCTGACAGGCGATGAAAAGTCACACACTGACTCAGCTAGTTACGTTACTACAACGTCGTTAACCGTCGCTGGTAACACGTCCAAAAAAGGAATAAAAACACTTCCTTTGTTCTTATTTTCAGTTCGATTTTTTAATAACTTTGGTTTAGAGATAAACGCTGTGCGGATAGCTAGCTTCTATAGTTGTTTTTCTCCAGAAAACAAACGCAGCAGGCCTGAAACGAGTCCCCGACCTCACCAGTTGGTCATGTCCAGAAAGAAGGCGCATCCGGCGGGATTCAGCTGAAACCCGAGCAGCCTCTGGAACTCCGATATTAAAATGTCTTTGTCTGTTGTTCCCATGCAGCTGAATTTCTGCATGAGCTCCTGGTCCAGGTCCAGGTCCAGGTCCATGCCCTCCATGATGGAGAAGCCCGGGGGAGAGACGGGGGGAGTCGCGCTGCTAATCTGCACCGAGGCCTCGACTCGTCATAACCGACTCCAGGACTGGGGCCTCACTGCGCATGTCACGACTCTCAACCACGTGAGCGAGCAGAAAAACAAATAATAATAATAATAAAAACAAGGCTGCTGGAAGTTATTTAGTGGTTAAAAACAATTGTTGTTGTTTTTTTTGTTGAAATTACACATAATACATTTATTCACAACAATATCACAATTAGATAAAATGAATCATTAAAAAAATGTTTCAACTAGTAAAGTATTCTGTAGTAGAGTACATCAAACAAATCTGTACTGTTTGATTATATTTTACATACTACAGAAGCCCTAAACATTAAAGCCGACTGTTTATAAGGAATGTATATGTTGTATGATTGATTTTAAAAAGTTTTTTAACGGTTGCTTTAAATTGTACTTCTAAGGTAAATAATTACTTTTAATTTAACTGTACCTTACTTCTTTCTTTTACTTGAGGTAAATTATGAAATATTACATACTACCGTTACTTGAGTACAGCTTCTAGAAACCATGTGCCAGGAACATAACACAATATACATAAAGCATATACTTTATTAGTCTAATAAATTTTGTTTTGGATGAAATTGATTCGAAAAATGTTTCATTTGCCTGAATTTGTTATTTTTTTATTGACATTTCGCAGCAGGGTATAAAATACTTGTAGAACGCCATTACAAGTGGCTGGTGTACAGAAACATCTGTGCAGAATACAAACTGGAGACCCCCAGGTCAAAGTGGGAGTTGCCTCCCAGCCTGGTGAAGTATGTCGAGCTAAGGTCCTGTAGGTTTCCAGATACAGAAACAGACTAAATGTGAATGACCAACCAACAGGATTAGCCAATCATTGATAAGTGTCAGAGGAAGGATGTTGGGATCGATGTGGCCATCCCAAATAATAAAAACATCATAAATAAAAAAAATAACAGAAGAAGCCGAGAAAGACCAAGGGTTGATGCCTGTGGTCATCTGGCCAAAAAGACACACAGACTGGAGAAGTGGCTCCAAACATACCATCACCCCGGATTTTACCCCGGATCCCCTCTGAACTGAAAGGAGTTTGGAAAACAATTGATGTATCTCTAAGTGAATTTTATTTAAGCCATCAAGCAAGATTTAAACAAAATACAAAATTATTATAATAAAGAATAATAATGATTGCAGATTTGTGGATACTGTTAAGTACAAGTAAATTCACCCTGAACAGTTGATATGTTTTTAGAATTTTGGTAAGGTTCAAGCCGTTGTTTTCCACATCAGTCTAGATGGAAGGCATGGTGTTATCTTGTTCTCATCCTGTCTAAATCTAACTCCCAGATCTGGAAGGCCAAATCTCTCAGATTATCCTGGATGTAAGATGACAGGTGAGCTGCTCCAACCACCCCCTCCTCTGATAAAGTCACCATATTATACTGCCAAAAACAAACAAGGTTAACCTGATGAACATTCTTCCCTAGCAAAGAGTTGCACTCTTTAAAGTGAACACACCCTTGATTTAAAGCACATCTTGCACATGGATCAACAACTCTGAGCCTAAGCTAATGCAAATATTTTAAAGCATAAAAAAAATACTTAAAAACTCTTTTATCCCACACATCCACGTCCAGAAAAGCAAAGTCATGAAAAAAAAACTGTTAAAATATGTTACTTATTAAATTTTTATGCTAAACAAATTAAGTTTAGGTGGACTATGTGTTTTGGAAATCAAATAAATCAATTAAAAGCCAATGATTTAACAGTTGATGATATTTTACATTTTTAATCAAAACTGAATTTTGGGTTTTCATTAACTACAGAGGTCATCAATAACAAAACCATCAGATATATCGCCCTGTTTTTAATCAATTTATATAATGTATGTTGATTTGAACAAGTTACTGTGTTTAAAACATTTTAGTCGTTAGATTTTTATGCTATTTTCCAGTGGCCCTAATCCTCTTCCGTACTAAATACTGAATAAAAAGTTTTTTGTTTTTTTTTAAATTAAGTTGATTTTTGTCTACATATTGTGTTGCAGTGCTCGTTGGCTTACTCAAAGGCTTAAAAAAAATAAAAAAATTATATACATATTTATTTATTTATATATATATATATATATATATATATATATTACTCACAAAAAGTTAGGGATATTTGGCTTTCGGGTGAAATTTTTGGAAAATGTAAAAAGTTCCTGCTACAGTGATATCATATCACGAAAGTAGGACATTTAAGTAGAAGGATACACTGGTGATTTCCTCATCTTAAACAATTTGTTGAAACAAAAGTTAACAACAATGGTGTGTACAACACAACAAAAAATGTCAACGTCTCAATAACTCGTCATGTGCCCATGAGCATCAATTTCAGCTTGACAACGACGTCTCATGCTGTTCTCAAGTCGACTTATTGTGTGCTGAGGCAGGGCATCCCACTCTTCTTGAAGGGGACCCCTCAGGTCATTGAGGTTTTGGGGTGCAGAGTTTCGAGCCTCTACATAGCGACTCAGTTGATCCCACAGGTTTTTAATGGGATTCAGGTGTGGAAAAAGTGCAGGCCACTCCATTTGAGGTACACCAGTCTCCAACAGTCGTTCCCTGATGATGCAACCCCGATGAGCTGGAGCATTACCATCCATGAAGATGAAATTAGGCCTGTGTTGTTCATGTATGGGCACAATCACTGGATTAATGATGTTATTCAGGTAGTATGGGCTCATCACTGTACCATTCAGAAAGTGTAGGGCAGTTCTATACAGACTGGACTCACCTGCCCACACTGTGACACCGCCACCATCAAAAGCTCGTCTGGTGACAACAGTGGCTGATGCATAGCGCTCTCCTTGACGTCTCCAACATCGTTGGCGGCCATCATTTCTGCTCAATGTGAATCGACTTTCATCAGAGAACAACACTGAGGCCCACTGGTCCCTCGTCCAGCGTAAATACTCCCTGGCCCATGCAAGACGACGACGCCTGTTTCTGCTGGTGTGGTCAGGTACCCTTGCAGGTCGTCTAGCACGCAGACCCCTGTTGATCCATTGTTAAGTGTCGTCTTGGTCTCATGATCTCACAATGTGAACAGCCTGATGACTGTTTAAACACCAGCTGCAATTGAACCTGGACATTTATTGGTCGATTCGAGGATCAAACACCTGTTGTGACTTTTGCCCTTAAGCTCCTCGTCACAGAACAGCAACATGTGCAAAAAGCACTGAAACATTTAACAGTTGGACAGGTGCATTCAAAAGCTTAGAGAAGGTCACATTAAGTTCACCTGTTAAGGTTTGAATGCATTTTGGGCTCATCCTGAAATTCAACCCAACAGCCAAATATCCCTTTTTTGTGAGTAGGGTATATCTGGCAACTCCTGTTTTATGTCTCAAATGCGTCTACAAGAAACTTCCAGCAGGGGGCGGCAATGTGTCGCAGCTACTAACGTCTGTTTTTTTTTGTTTTTTTTCCTCGCATCTCTTGAGCTCCATTTGCGCATGCTAGCGTGCGCGTGACCGTGGGGTTTAGCGGGTACAGACAGACCCACCGCTATAACAAGATGCACACAGTTTTATCCGTCAGCCGTTGTAGTTAGAAAAAAAAAAAAAAAAGCCAACGTCGTGTGTTCGTCACAGACACCAGCAGCAGGAATGGCGGGGATTATTAAGAAGCAGATTCTGAAACATTTGTCTAGGTAAGCGTTTGTTTTCATTTTTTATCCGTTAGCCAGTTAGCTCACCCAGTAACGGTTGGTTGTTTCATTACTGCTGAGGATAAATGTAAAGGTTTTTTTTTTAATGTAGCTAGGCTGGTCAGTCTTCAGCTGACACGAAGTTTTTTTTTTTTTTTCAACAGCAGCTTTAAAAAAACAAACAAAAAACGACAGTGGGACGATTTAACCGCGTCACGCAGCAGATGCCTCCACCTGCAGGAGAACAGCACTTTCGCCATGCATCTGGTTCATTATGTTGGCTTTTTCCAGTAATAATGATAAATGCATTAACGCAAGATTATGATAATCTGTCAACCTACCTTCACTGCATGTCAACTACACTGATGTTTGGCTATAAATAGGTGGAATTCTGTTAAAAAAAGTTTCTAGATGCAAATTTGGCCAGAACGTGTTCAAATTTAAGCCACATGAACATATGTGTCATTCACACCAGCGTTTACTTTGTGGCTCTGGTTTCAGATTAGATTAAATCTGGCTACAAAAATGAGCAACCAGCCTTTTTCTTCAGGCTGTACTTCAACTCAGTGGACCCCCCCCACCCCACCACCAACCCGGGTCTTTCATTGGTTACTGTCCTTTTAAAAGTGTCCCTGCAGTTTCAAAGGTGATACGGCTCTTCGTCCAGGGTTTCTCCATGTCGAGGGGCGGCACGAGCATTAAAGAAAGTTGGTTCATCGTTCGCGACCCAGATTAGTTTTCTGTTGTCTGGTTGCATACCCTGTAAATGGATAGCTTTTAGTTTCTGTGTCATTGAACAGTGTACACACAAAAAATACTTCATGTTCTTCTCCACGATCTAAAAGACAGATGATCTGGTTCCGATGTACTCGGAACCAAACATGTAGAAGCAGCGTTTGTTTCTTATGCACCACAAATCTGAAACAACATCCCAGAAAACGGCAGAACAGCCGAAACGATACTGAACAAAATTAAATTAAGTCAAGGCTGAAAACTCACCTGTTCAGAGCCGCCTTTGATTAGTAGTCTGCGAACAAATCCAGGTGAGAAGCAGCTCTAAATAAAATACTTTATTACACATTAACCAACATCTCCAAATAATCAGAGAAAAAAAGTTTTTGCTATGTTCTTATGATTTTGATGCATGTATTCTTGCTATATCCCAATGTTTTTTTGATTTGTTTGTTTAAGGACTATGATGATTTTGCTCAATGATTTCAATTATTTTCATGTCTTTGCTGTATACTTGATTGACGTTTTTAGGATGTGGAGCACATTGAGCTGCCTTGCCACTGAAACGTGCTTCACAAATGAACTTTACTTTACTATGGTTTTAACGGTTTTCATATTTTAAACATGATCACTGTGGAAATATGTGCCATAAATGCATCTGGAATTTTTCGTATTTAAAAAAAAAAAAGACTCAAACCTCTGGGTATCCATAAAAAAAAAAAAAAAAA
>JAVLVB010000779.1:5199191-5296141 GCA_032876305.1 Orestias chungarensis | reverse complement strand
GAAAATAGTGTTACTGTAGTGTGATACAATGTTTTTTTTAAAGCCGTTTAGTTCTAGTTTCTGCATATTTTACCAGGCAGTTGAGACTGCAGATGGTAAATATTCAATTTATTTTCTTTTTTTTAATGTTTTTAAATAATTAATAAGCCACATTTGAGGTTGGGCCGAGGCGTTTGTGTTGGACTGTTACTCCCCTCGAGCCTGCTGTGGTAGTCAGAGTCAAATCTAGGCAGGTTTTTCCACAATGTTGCCGAGTTGTAACATTTCGTTTGAACCACAAAAGAGATAATAAATCCACTGTTTACTCTTGTTTGGTCTACATGCATTTAACATACAGTGAGTGTGGCAAAAGTACATTTCCATAGTTTTATTTGTTTATTTTTCATTTAATATTAGCTGTTTTTTTTATTTGGAGTTTAATTAATTTAGTTCTATTTTATTTGGTTAAGTATGTACAAAGACTCCTTTCTCTCCCTTCTGACTTCCTGAATATTTTTAAGTGACTAATCAGTTACTAATCTTGGGGAGTAGTGAGCTTTACTTAGTCGATAAATAATCGCCTCAAAGGATCTTTGATCTAATGTGACTTTAACAAAAACAGGATACTACCGGACTGCTAATTCACATGCGTATGATGTTTTAAAACAGATGTGGAAGAAAGGGTTGAAATACACTGTAATATAAATGTGATAATCAGTTCATGTCACATTTAGAGCTTGTGAAACATGCGTGTCCCTTTGTAATGCGCTGTGCAAGTTAAATTTGTTTTGTTCACTGAAGAAAAACTTTGTTACTCAGGCGGATTGTCGTCGGTAATGTAACGTCACGGCTGGAAGGTTTGTGTTTAGTCAAGGAAACCGAAAAAACAAATCTGCAATTTAAATTTCATTGAAATTGAAGGTATTTCCTGGTGTCTGTTTGTTAATATCGGAAATGTCAGATTTTTGTCTTGTATTTCATGATGGCTTAAATTGTATTCATGCACCTCAAATGTCTTTACGTTTTGTTTTACTTTTTGTTCAGGGTGGACCAGTTGTTTCCCCAGGTCCTTCCTTAAGGGGAGGTAATCAGCATATTTTCGGTTTTTCCCTTATTGAGCACACCGATGACTTGACATGGAGGAATTTTAACCAGACATACATATCAAACCTGCTGCACATTGGCCCTTGAGGACTGCAATTGGTTATCCCTGTAATGAACTCAAAGTAATGCACACTTGTGAAGTAAAAGCAAGTGTGTTTTAAGGATGTATTAAGCCCCACTGGCTCAACATTTACCACAAAACACATCTTGCTGCAACAACACCTGCAAGCCTTTAGAGAACGTCTGTCAGGTTTGCAGATATTGTGACTGAATTCTTTTGTTTTTTCTTCAGATTTTTGCACCTACTAATAATTTTGACATTGTTGTCTTGTTGAAAGGAAAGAGAAACTCTATTCCAGTCCTTTGCATAACACTGCATCTTACCATTATCTCTGAACAGTTTCTAAAATCTCAGAGCCATGGACAGAACAGCTGTGTGTATTGTTAGATTGTTGGATTTCAATTTATTTAGGGGTGTCATGATAGAAGAGCCTCAAGGCAAATGCGCAAAAACATTTACCATTTCTTTCCACAATTTTTTGTGACTTGGCATTGATGTATAAGTTTAAATCCCAATTACCAAAATTAAAATGTATGGTTATAATCAAATATAATTAGGATAAATGTGATTTATTTTTTTGTAATGGCCTAAGAAACAGTTTGACTTTGTTTCTCGTTTCTGTACTGTCTTTACGATTTTTGTTCCAAGAGTTTTACCATGTTTGCTTCTGAAGGTGGCAATTGTAGGTCATAATTTGTTTTCTTACGTGTTTTTGTCTCCACCAAGGTTCACCAAGAACCTGTCCCCAGACAAGATCAACCTGAGCACGCTGAAAGGCGAGGGACACTTGTCCAACCTGGAGCTGGATGAAGAGGTCCTCCAGAACATGCTCGACCTGCCAACCTGGTTGGCCGTCACACGGGTTTATTGCAACAAGGCTGCCATTAGGGTAAGTCCTTACTGACTTAACCAACCTGGGTGTTTTTTTTAGGTTGTCGTAAGATGTGGGTCTGATTCCCTTTTTAACAAATATATCATGAATAACTTGACAACTGTGACAGTTGATCTTCAAAGCAAAGCCAACAATTCTCTTCACTAAAGGTGCAGATCCCCTTTTTTTTTATTTTGACTATGTGCACTTAATGAAGTGAGCAGTTTCTGATTCACATTGATGGTAACTGCTAGCGGCTCTGCTTTGAATGTCCCGATCCCTTGAACATGGACTGGTTGTTGATAATGGATGGACTATTCGTGATTCGGAGGAACACTCGAGGCCAGAAGCTGCCGTGATTCAGAGATTTAGTGGCTGCTGTTTGCATAGCTTTCAGGCCGACTGCTTTTTGTTCCCAACCAATTTCAATACTCCTGCATGTCAAGAGCCATTCCTTCTAAAGGTGACCTAAAATCTCGCCTTAAAGTGAGATGCACTCATTTGCCGTTTTTATTTACACTATTAACTACACTGCGTATTATTTGGAGACATACGTCACTGAAGTTCCAGTGATGTAGGTTAAATGTTCAGTTCCACACAGAGGAGTAATTTTGCATTACAGCATCCGACAACAGCACTGCAGAATGCTGCTGAAGATGCATCACAACTTTTTAGTTTTATTAGATTTTTTTCTTGCAAAGTGCAAAACTTCAGTTCTCATCAACTTACGTAACATTTGATCAGATTTACAACACCATGACTTCGACTTGCATGTTTGTACTGAAATTCTGAAAGACCTTCATCTTTTGTTGCAAAGATGATGTAAATAAAAGTCAATATATTTTTGAACTAGAATGCATCATATTATTATTAAATATAGTACAGTAAATGTTGTATACTAGAGATATGAGTGAGACGAAGGCTCTGTGATATCGGCATTTCAGACCCAGAACAAAGTAGGGTTGTCTATTTATAATACCTTTGCTGTTTCTGAAATGTTGGCTGCCAAATGATTTTTTAACATTTTAGTTTGAGAGTTTTATGTTGAACATGTGATTGTAAAGGATATAAAAGTAAAGTATTGCTGTTTTAAATTGATTGCTGTATTTTTGGTCATTGTTAGCTTCTCTGGTGCAAAAATTGTGCAATGAAATGAAACAAATTCAGGACCCTAGTCCAAGATAAACCTGAGATGTTCACTGAACTTCTAACAAAATGAGTTGATGAAAAAAATAAATAAAAACATCAGATTTTCCTATATTTGAACCATTGATCATCTGACCGAGCCAATCAATGTAAAGCTCACTTGGTTTAGACGAGTGTGACCATGACCAGCCACAATGCTAAGAAATGCATTTGTTAGTCAAATCAGAAGCGGTGAGGAAAGGAAATAACTGTTTCCAGCTTTAGATTTGTTGTTGTAAACATGATCTGTTCTGTACCGCCTCTGCTGGGTGAGCTCTCTGCTCATCAAGTCTCGGTGCCTGGTGCTGCATGTCGCTGTGTGACACTCTTTTGTTCTTTCAGATACAATGGACAAAGTTGAAAACAAGTCCTATCTGCTTGGTAAGGATGATGATATCCCTCTTCAGAGTGATGCTGCCACTTGGTCTTTTGTTACCTGAACCACATAAATACTTCTGCAACTACTATGTTTTTTTTGTGCTTATATCATCAAAAAAAGGATGGTTTACTTTGTTTCAGCTTCAATTGTGTGTTGTCTGTATTTTTTTTTGCAGTTCCTGGATAAAGTGGAGGTTGAGATGAGGACGTGCGAGGAGCCTCGTCCACCCAACGGCCCCTCTCCCATTGCTATAACAGCTGGACAGAGGTACAACCGTCGCGAACCCAAAGAGGGTCGCAAACTGAGAACGCAACTGTCTTACATGGCGCGTGTTTATTTTCAGCGAGTACGGTTTTGCTGAGAAAGTAGTGGAGGGCATGTCGGTCAGGATCAATTCGATTACCATCAAGGTCCAAGCTCGCGCATTCCACGCCTCCTTCGAGCTGTGGCAGCTGCAGGGCAACAGCCTCAACCCCAAGTGGCAGCGCAGCGACCTCCGCTACACCCGCATCACTGATCCCAAGAGAGGAGAGGTAGAGAACTGTGCTGCAGGCCTCTTTCTTTTTTTGCTCTCAGCTCTGACCATCTAAATTTCGTTCACCGGAGCCACATGTTCTTATTAAACCCCCAGTAAATCAGATCACATGATTTTATTAGCAGCTTGGCCTTTTTTTTCGGGACGAACAGGCCGATCATTGTCATAAAACGACTTAAATGGCTACAGTATGTGTTCCTCCTCTCTTGTCCACAATTGGGTTCTTGCAAGCCCATATGGAACAAACAACTGACTTTTAAATCATAGTATGATATATTGATCTGATCTTATTTGTTATCAAATTGAGTAAGACGTCAGTAATGGTTCTGAGAAGACAAAGAATAACTTTCATTGTTTCCTTTGTTTTAACAAAGGAAACAATGAATCTGTTATGTGGAATAAATTGATCTTTGTTTGATCAGTCTATACAATGTGCTTTTTAGTCTTGCCTCATTCTAATATGGCCCTTATGCTAAAAATCTGCTTTCTATGATGTTTTTAATGTGGAACAACCTTGTTCCACATTAAAAACATCTAGTTTGAGTATTTCAGATATTTTAGACTTGCCTTTTTGTGATGCTGCTGTCCTGATCATCATGCAGGTGTTGACATTTAAAGAAATTAACTGGCAAACACTACGGATTGAGGCAGACGCCATTGAGAGCGATGACCAGGACCTTGGGAGTACCCCGCTACGGCTCATCACTAACCAGGGACGAATTCGCATCGCTTTGAAACGCAGAGTAAGGCTGTTTTATTATTGCCCATCAACTCACCCATCATGGATTAATTAATTTTAGATGTGAATATCTAATGCTTTGTCAGAAGTCTTTGACTTATTTTTGTTTTGTTTTTTTGTAGATAAAGGACTGTAACGTGCTTGCATCCAAGCTGCTTTTCATTCTGGATGACCTATTGTGGGTACTGACTGACTCTCAGCTCAAAGCCATCATTCGCTACGCCAAATCTCTGAGTGAGGCCATGGAGAAGTCTGCCCAGCAGAGAAAGAGCATGACGGCGGAATCCTTGCAGGTTTTGCACTTGTTTTGTTGGGTTTAAAGAAAATACCTCATATAAGTACACTATTGGTAAATATTTCTAGAGTCATTTGTTTTTTAAATTCTGAGCCCAAATATAATTCCTCTGAAAATATGGTGATCAACGTTTAACAAACTGTCATTATGTCATAAGATAAACTATCATGAATAATTAAAAGTTTTCAGAAATGAAGTACGAAAGGCAATCTGTAAGGAGTTATTTCTAATTAAACTGATTTATTTTGAAAATGACTAGAAACTAGACTGTTAGATGACTGTAAAAAAATCTAAATCTAGTAAAGCTGTTCTTATTTTCACATTTTGTTTCTATTAGCAAGATTCGGTTAATTTATAAAAATATAAAACATGTATTTGTTCCTTCTCTGTTGGTTTAGACTGCTCCTCCATCTCCTGTGATCTACGGTCTCTGGACAGAATCGCCACCTTCCTCCACAAGCCCCGCCAACACCATAAGCCAGTACTTTGATCTTTATGACGTCAAGGAGTCGTCCTACCACACCTTCATATCACGCTTAGACTTACACATATGCAACGACAGTTCTTCAATGGATGAAGGTTAGGTGGAAGTACATTTTTGATGTTGTCACTCAACTTTTCTTAATATTTGATCATTTCTGTGAACCTGGTTTTGAGCAAATCTCATGTGATGTTGCACAGATGAGCCTCCCCCACCGGGCTTGCAGGGTGCAATGCAGCTAACCTTTAGGAAGCTGGGCTTTGACTACTATCCCATTCACAAACCTGGTGAGAGCAATGACTGTTTCTTTTTCTGACGGTGGTCATGTGATTCCCTCTGTGTAACCATAGTCAGGACCGCCTGCTGGGAGCATCACTATTGAGGCAGACTAGGGGTCTGAGAAAGTGTGTAATGCTCTGTAGAATATTCAATTTGATCAAAACAGTATAGTTTGTGTCCAATTTAATTAGGTTTTGTTAAATTTGTAACACAATATGGGGATTGTCACGTCCCAAAGGTAAGAAAGATTACAATATTCCACTATTTAAGTAACCATAAACCCATTATAGGTACTGAAAACAGAGTTAAAAGCCACGTAAAAATGTGATGTAAGCCATATATTGTCTTCTACATAGATAGTGTGGAGGTGCTGTGTCTTTGGTGCGGTCGTGTTTTTTAAAGATGTTGATGAAGAAATTTGTGTGTAATGTGGGTAGATATGGCCTGATGGCCGCGACAACAATAATATTCACGGATATAGGAAGTTTCAAATTGGTGAATCCCTAACGACAATGTTCACAGATATTCTGATATCTGGATATAAATGAACGCATCCATCCTTCCGTCTGTCTTTTGATTCACAGGGCAGCTAAATGATGCCATTTAAAATTAAGCACGCATGCGCACTCTACGTTAGCTTTGTGTCAGTGGCCTTAGCAAACTACCGTGTCGCGTCGCGAGTCTCCGAATCTCTCTTAGCAGAGGTGGAGCTAGAAGAGGGGCCAGCCAGGGTAGCACGGGACCCCCGCTGAAATCTACATGTATACACATGCACATGTGTATGTACGCATGGTGTATTCATATGGTCAGATAATAATAATGAAAAGACAGGGGGAGAAGATATGACTTCTTTGTCAAAAGACTTTATTTTTGTCTGCTTGTGCTTGGGGAGAACCATACACGTTCCACAGTGGGTTAATGCAGATATGCAAGACAAATGTGTTATAGATTAAATTTAAATAAATATACTTCATCCTAAAAGCAGATAATATACAATAATAATGGTTTAAATAATACAAAAATAAATAGGCTTTATGCATTTTTTTGGGTAGGTAGAACCTTAGGATTGGTCATCTTTTAAGTAGTTCGCAAGCTGAAAAAGTGTGGGGACCCCTGGCCTAGGTGGAGTTTTAAGATAATTTGTTTAACAGTTTGTAATTAAACGGGCTTCACCCGAGTGTCTGCTGTCCTTAGTTAGATGGATAAATGTTAATATTTGAGAGTACAAGTACAAAAAGACTGAACTAGTTTTCTGCAGCAGTTACTGGGAAGAATAGAGAGGATGTTTCTGCATAAAACACCTCAAAGCAGCTGCAAAGCACTTTGTTTTACAGCACTGACCTATTCAGCCACCTACCAAATCCCCCCACACACCCTACCACTCCTTGCCCTGAGACACTTTAATCTACGCTACTTAAGGATAATTGTTTACGAGCAGGCACCACTGTCTGTTTGAGTTTCGAAGTTTAAGATGATGGCTGAATCACATTTGCTTCTGGCCGTCTGTCTTTTCAGCGGACGGCTGTCAACATTGGGAACACTACAGTGGAGCCATGGAGGCGCAGGGCCAGTGGGCAGGGAAACTCCTGCAGGAATATCAGAAGAGAGCTGAGGCCTGTGGGTTTCCAGGACCAAATTCTGAGGGGCCACCAAAGGAATCTCCAACCAAGGCGGCCAAGGGTACAACTTTAAAGTCGTTGCAAATAATATTCGCTCAATCATAACTGCCAGGAGAAATAGATGAGTGCCACTTGTGTTTTTGTTTCTAAACATTTTAGTTATAGGTGGTATTATAAAAGAAATTTCCAATCATCTATATCCATAGATGCATAAGAAATAATAATCTTCTTCCCATCTCTAAACTGCAGATGGACAGACTAGCCCCAAGATGAACCCATCAGACAAAGAGCAGGCAACCACCAGGAACTTAATAACTGCTTCCCTAAATTCAATCCTGAAAAGGCTGCGATCTAGCTGCTTTGTGATCAGGATGGATGATGTGGACATTCACCAGGCAAGCTTTTATCATAAACTCTGAAAACATCACCCACAAATTCTACACGCGATACATGGAGGAGTTTAAACGCAGCTAGAAACCTTTAGTGGATGGAGGCAAACAGTTGGGCACATATTAACGTTAATAGCAGCTTTATAAAATGACTAAAGAAATTATAGAATAAGGTTTGAGAAATGTATATTTTTGTGATAAGTTAAAAATATCGTTGTTTTTTTTAGGGTAGAAGAAATTATACTAATCATTACCTTTTCAGTTTGTTTCCTAGCACCGGCATTTGTCGCTTGTTGATATAAACCTTTCTCAGCTTTCTAGGCTTTTAGGTGACTGAACACAGAGGTAAACTCTCCTTTATAGCAGCATCACACTGTCTATCCTGGGAACCTTGCAGTTCAATCGAAATTCAGTAAAAATGCTAATACTGCAATAGGGCAGCCTAAACGACAGTATGATAATTGTTCTCATTTCCTTCAATATTAACTGCATCACTGGTATGTATGTCGGTGGAAGAAACAACTGCTCTGTCGCACCTGTAACTGGTAAAACCCCTGACAGCCAAGATAAATGTCGCGGTCTGACTGCTTCTGCTTTTTTTTTTCAGTAGTGAGTCCTTTACAACTTTGATTACAAAAGAGCATGACAGACTTTTTTTTCAATTGCCAGAAACTTTTGGTTCCTTATCTAGAAAAAACCCGACAGGCATGCAGGGGAAAGTCTGAATGCTTGATTTCCATCGTTTTAGTTTCTAACAGGAGCTCTTGAATCTTCACAAAACGGTGTTTGAATTCTGTTTTCTGCTTTTATTCTTTATTTGAATGATTTCTCTTTTTAATTTTTTTGCTTTTTGACACAAATCGGTGAGCAAAATAAAATTGAAATTCAATGATATTTAAATGACTCACTTAATCTTATTTTCATTCAGGTGTCTACAAGGGGCCGTCACAACAAGAAAACTCATTCTTTAATATCCTGCAATAGGAAAACTTTGCATTTGGCAGATAACGTACCAGCAATTCATCTGCAGTTCACAGAGTATTACTTCCCTGACAACCCCAATTTGCCAGGTAGCTGTATCCTCCGTTTCACTACCCTTTTATTTGTTATTGGATTTACAGAAATAAACTATTGTTTAACCAATATCCATATTATATCTTTTATTATATATCTGATTAGCAGTTTGAAAAGCTTACCGCTTTGCAATCTTGTTATAGTTACTTTTCCTCATTGGGTAAGTTCTGACATTATGATATTTTGGAAGGCCAATAAATATATATATATATATATATATATATATATATATATACTCACACATATATATAAAAGTCTTGGTTTTGGGCCTTAGTAATCTTTAATGAATCAATATTTATATACTCTTAAATTCCATTAATACACAGCCTCAATTATTACATTCATCCATTTATTTCTTTTTCTATCCATTTTTTGTAATATCTGTTTCTTTTTGTAGAAATTTCTTCTAAAGCTGACTGCTTACATGTTTATGCAAACAAAGTAAAAGTTTTCTTTTTATACGTACGAAACAGCGTTTTTTGTTTTTTTAACAGGGTTTGGCTGAAAAAAAAAAAAAAAAACTCATTTATTATTTACATCTCATCTGAAATACAAACATTTTTTGCGTAGAAAAAAAATACACTAACCTGGTTCCAGTGTGCTGAGCTTAAAATACATACAATACTTTGTTTTGTGCACCTTTTGATGTGATATTCAGTTCTTATGGAAACACTCCTTAAATAGGATTTCTCTGATGGAGTAGGTTGTTTAGCCTTTTCTAAAAAAAAAAAAAGTATCAATTAGGAGAGGTGTTTAAAGTTCAACTTCAGGAGAGGCTAAAAGCAACACTTAAAATGTTTCACCAACTTTTTGTTGTACATGCTTTCACTTTTTAGGTAATGAAAAAAAAAAAACGTTAAAGTGTTCCGAACTTTTGTCACCACTACATTTCTTTATTTGTTTTCTCTAATCAACATATTTCCTCTGTTTTTGGCCCAGTGCCCACTTCAAATCTGTATGTCCAGCTGAACAGCCTCCAGCTAAGTGTGGATTCAGCCAGCTTGCTGTGGATCAATCTGTTCTCCAGAGGACTTCTGCAAACCCTGGACCAGGTCAAAGCATTTTACCATTTGCAAGATAGTAAAAAGGCTGAAGAGCACGTGGATATCCGCGTGGATGCAGCTCAGCTTAAGGTAGATGCTTTTCATTTAGCGTTTCTCTGACAGTTTTTTTTTTATCTGTGTAAAAATCTAAAATTGGGAATGTTTCGCATTTGTTTCATAGCTGATTATTCCTCTGGATTCCTCAATACTGGACCATCCTGAACGTCCTCAGTCACTTTCTGTTATCGTCCCTCAAATGGTTTTCAGCAACACTCGCAACTGCCCTCATGGCTCCGTAGCCGACCTTAGCCGCATGTGTGAAAACTTTACCAGCTGCTCTTTCTTCCGGTCGGCGCCATCTTTTTTGTACCCCAGAGAACCGAGTGCCTTCCACCCCATTCCCTCCACTTTCCTTCAGCACTCTCAGGAAGCTGAACCCTGGCCTGTGGACAGGAAGCAGCTCCGATCCCAGGACATCTGGTCTCTCAGTATGTCCCGTGTTACGCTGGGTTTCGATGGAGCTCGGCGATTCCCCAAAGGAAAAACTCAAACGTTCATCGAGCCGTTTGCCATGTCTGTGTGGATGTGCCAGCCATCAGCCTTTCAGAGTGAATCCTGGTCTTTCCCGTCTGGTACTGAAAGAGAAAACCATGTTTCCTCAGATGGGAAGCCAACTCAGCAGGGTGACTCGTTTCTTGCTTCCGTCCACTTCCTGGCCCACACCATCACTCCTCTAAAGATGTGGCTCAATCACTATCAGTATGTTGCCCTGCTGAGGATGAAGGACGCCATGGTACGACTGGCGGTAGAGCTGAGCCGGGATCTGCAAGGTGATAAACAAACCCGTTGCCAGAAGACAAAACCGCCCACAGTTTGCCTTGCTCTTCTGGTGGACTTAGTGGAACTGGGTCTGCTTTTGCCCCCGGCCTCCGCCGCGCCAGAGGACGAGGTTCCCCAGACTCCAGAAACAGACAGCCCCAGTCTGACAGACTCCGACGTTTCCCCAACTCACCACTCAGTCGATGGGATCCTTGAGGACGGCGGTTTAGAGAACGGCATCTCTTCCATCGATGGGGCTGCATGTGATCAGGATGGCGGAGTGGAGCAGGCCAACGAGGCTGTTGAGGACGAGGGGGAGAAAGATGGTGAGGAGAACGGATTGATAACGAGGGAGGAAACTCCGGGCCTCTCGCCCGCACCCTCCCCAGTTATCTCCCGTGAATCGTCTACCTTTAGCCTGGAGGGAGAACTGTCGAGTGCGATCAGCGTCACCAAGGATGCCACCAAAGACGCCATCAGTGCCTCGCTGGACTTAACCAAAGGGGCTTTCTCAATGACGAAAGATGCCTTTAGCATGCTGAGCCGTGGCTCGGGCATGAGTAAACTGTTCAGCGCTCAGGCCAGGTGAGTAACAGCACAAGTGTTCAAATACCTTGAATATTTTACATGCTTATTTGTAATTTATTGGACATGCTTTGGATATACATGACTTAAAAAAAAATTGGTTCATATTTGCCTGCTTTGTGAATGTAGTTTTATTACAGTCTGGTGTGTTCCTTGGTCTTTATGATCATTTTTGGTCCCTCAGACGTTCACAGCGCAGGTTCGAGGTTTGCTGTTTGCGACCGCTGCTCTTTTCAGTCGTCCAGCAATCATTTTTATTTGTGTGTTACCAGAGAACAGAATCCACGTTCGGAGGAGGCCTCCCCTGCTCTCCAACACCTATCCTTGAAGCAGTCGCAATCCCAGCAATCCTTTGACAGCGCCATTCTCGACGGCAGCCTGCCTGATGAAAATCTGTCCATTGATAGCGATTTTAGTGACAACTTTGTTGTTCTCATAGACTCGGGTATTCAAATACTTTCAAGTTTCTGAGTATTTATTCCGAGTAATTCGACATCTTGCTCAGAATTTATTTATTTTATTTTTTTTATGTTTCCCGAATCAGGCGTGGAGTCTCTGCGGCCAAGCAACACGTCCGCTGGCAGCCGTGGAAGCGCGGCCCCAGGAACAGAGGGAGGCTCGTCAGCCGATCTCAGCAGCTCCCTCTCTCAGAGCACCGAGGATGTGTTTCAGGACATGGTGGGTCACTGTTACCGCACGGAAGCATACGACTTTTGCTCGGCGACGTTTAAGTAAATATTTGTCGAGGTGTATCGTGAATCGCCAGAAGTACTCGCTTGTCTGGTTCCACTGACGTATGAACAGGAGTTACATCCCATTCTTAATCCACAGGTTTTGTTAGCATAATCCTTAACTGAATAAGCTAAAGGTTCTCTCCAAGGTTTAGCAGGTAGAATTATGAACAAAGTTTTGACCACATTTGTGAGGTCAGACGCTGATTTTAGACAAGAAGCCTTGATTGACAGTCTATAAATTATTCCTGAAGGTTTATATTGCTTTGATGTGAGGACAATGGATTTCTTACTCTAAAGTTGCTGTTCTATATCTTAATAGACGTCGCCTCTTTTTTTTTTTACTGGTATGCAGTTCCTGTTGGAATAGGGAGAGGAAACTTCAAAACAGTTTCCACAAAGTTAAGAGCATGTTCATTGTTTTTTTTTGTTTTTTTTATAAATTGCCCTGTAGGGTTCATCACACAAAAAGATATGTGCTCACTGCTCCAGAGTCCGTTTGACATGATTTACACCCCTTCATCCAGTGTTTAGTGATGCATTGATGAGTCTCGTATACCACAGAAACTTAGTCCATTGAGCTCCCAAAGCACTGTTTACGATGTAATCTGAATGCCACATCAGCTTTGGAGGTTTTAGCCGTAGTGCGACATAAAATTGATTCTATTAAAGAGAACCAGTTTGTTAGAATAGCTCTTAACAGAGGACTGTGGAATATTTAGGTGTGAGGAAAACGCATTGCTGGACTTCTTGCACAAGTGATATCTTATCACAGTACCACACTGGAATTCCTTAGAGCAACTCCTTCTGTTGTCATGCTTGATTGGGTCTTGGGTTTTATACAACTGTATCCTGAAAATGATATAGTGTATTTGAGCTTTTCTTCATAATTCTGACCCTGTGGCAAATATAGGAAATCATAACAGCTAAATCTAACTTGTGTATCCAGTGGCTAGGTTGTCTGTGGTAATGTAATTGCATTCTAGAGAACATTTTCAAAGTCCAGAAATTGATGACATTTATGCAGAGTTGTGTGTGACGTTTTTACAGGCAATGTGCTTCAAAGTTGTTGTTTAAGAGCGTAGAGTGGAACTTCTAATGATTTGATCCACAGTCCTCAGTGTTGCTCGTAATCCTGAGTGGGACAGCTTGCACCATGGAGTTGCAAGGAGAAGACCAAGTTGTTGCTGTCCGAGCGCAGAATTTGACCCCTGTGCAGATCGGCAATGTCAGACAATCGGACATCCTGGCTGGTCTGGTAAAAGGTAACCAGAATTATCAGGGGTTTCCTTAAAACTAGTACCTTAAATGTTTCATTATAAATAAAAATAAAAGTAAAATAAAATATTTAAAGGTTTTCATGCTTTTTGAAACATTGTTGTTTTATTTCCTTATTTGTCAATATCCTAACCTCTGTTTTGCAACAGACTTGAAACATACAACTGATTTAACATCATAACATGTAATATTTTAACATATTAAGATATTAAATATTACTATGAATGTCATGTTTTTTGGGGGGGTGGATTGACAGAAAATACCTTTTTTTCACAGTTGCAGCAGACAACTGCTTAAGAGTTTAGACTCAAAAGAAAACTGAAATACCATTTAGATTTTTCTTCAGTTTTAACATTTTCTAAGTAAAGAGGATGCAGCTAACATTAAGCAAACAACAATGTGTCTACAATGTTACAGCAGAAGGTCAAACGGAATGTGGCTGCAGTTTGAATGCATCTCTATCTTTTGTTTCCGCAGCCCCAGCTGAACTGGCACAAAGCCAAGACGGGCAGGGTTGCAGGAATTCTCCGGCGCTCTTACTGCGGGCGGAAACGGGCCCGTCAGCAGCTCGCCGCTCTGTTCAGGACGAATCTCTGGGGTTTCTGGATGTGACACTTCAGGACTGTCATGCAGAATTGTTGGCCTCGACGGTAACCAACATCGGTCCTTTTCTTGAAGACGAGTTCAGTGTAGACGGTCAGCCAATAAGGTTACACTTGTCCAACGTCACTGTCATTTTGAAGGTAGGTCAATGAAGACACTAAAAACTTAGCGCCACGAAAAAATACATTTTGTTGTTTAAAAATGTCTATTTATTAAGCAATTTTATATTCTGAAAATTTTCTGAGGTTGAAATAGTGAATAACCCTTTTGTGTGGAGCACTGAAACAGGTTAAAAATCCTTTTTCTTTCTTTTTTTTTTTAGGATGATGGACCCCGAATCTACCCCACTGCTCCTCAACCCGTCCCTGTCAAGTTTATAATAGATCAGCTGCTGCTCCAGCGAAGTGATGAAGGCATCATGAGAATCAAGGGTAGGAAAAAACAGCAAACGCAGTATATAGATATATAGTATAGTAGATATTAGTGTTACATGCAAATGAAAATTGGACAATGAACATAAAAATGACAGTAAAATTTGCTTTTGCAGTCAGACCTTTACAAAAAAATTAAAAAAGGGCATTATCTCTTTTTTTTTTTCAGCTGAAGGTGCAAACACTAAACGTTCAGCAGATGTTTCTACTGTTGCCTTTGACACTTGTAATGGCTCAGACTCTGTCCAACAGACAAGTGAGGTAAGGTGTCTGGTTTATTAAAGGAAAAATATATGAGCTGCATTGTTGAGTTTATCTCAAATATAAAATTTATTTTAGATTTCTTTTGGGAAAGAGAGGGGCAAAATTGAACTTACAACTTTGGGATTACCTTTTTTAAAAGTCTGAAAGAGTTGATGCTAGATTTTAAGTTCACTTAGTTTAATTTATGCTGGACTCCAACTATGTTGAATATTGAAAGATTTTTTTTTTTCCCTTGCACAAATCTTTACCAAAACATTGAGCACGTCCCCGATGTGTGACCCTTGCCTGTCAACACAACATTAATCAGACAAGTGGGTAAGAGTCAAATGGCTTCAGCAACACTGGAAAAGCTGCAGAGATCCCTAGCTCAGTTGGAAGAATCTCTTAGATGGGTTTTCCACACATCTAAAGAACAGAAAGCACAACCGGAAGGAATCTGTAGATGCAAGAACGTCAAATCCCTGGGATGTGAAAGTGTTAAAGTAACACTACACATCTGGTCACACGAGCAGAAAATCTGGTCTGTAAAACATTTGAAGCTTGGCTTTACCCTGCAGCAGACATTACAATGGAGACAGCGCGTCCAGTGAAAGGGTTTAAATCAGTTGATACGTATGTTTTCATGTCAAGGTTCACACCGAAGCCCAGTTAAAATTTCCGGGGTCTATTAAAGCTCGACTTGTCTTGAGCAATTTTTGCGGATTAAATTCAATTTATTATGTCATAATATCAGCTGTTACTTACTGAACAATGATGCTGTTTTTCTACAGGGTCAAACACTGAATGCCCAGGTTGCTCTCACACAGGCCCTAGCCGACAGAGAGCGCCTACTGCTGGAAGTAAGAAAGTACGACCCCACCTTCACGCTCTGACTCTCTTCAGACCCTTCGCTGACCTCTGACCTCTGGTGCTGCTGAGAAATTGTGACGCGCGGTGTGTCCGACTCTTATGTTGAGAGTAGCAGAGACCATTTCAATCATTTCTAACGATGGATCCAGGATGACGGGAGGTGAATCTAAATCTTGACTTCACATCACCTCCCACTGGCTCGCACAGATTACTACTAACCCCATGTAGCTGTTAGTACCAAACTGTGGTCTAATGCATTTACCCCTAGGTACACAGCAGTTTTTTAATTTTTTTTTATTTATGTCAGTTGGGATATTGATTACTATTGTGCTAAATGGATTAACTCTGGTTTTTATCCTAAACAAATCGGGGTAGTGGAAAGTCATTGTGTGGTTTTAGTGTGAAACAAAGCATATGTAATGATCAAGCTTTACAAATATTTTCCACTCAGTTATTGTGTGTTTATAGAAATGTTGCACAAACACTGCCAGTCAGCTGCTAGTCCATGAGTCCTAACTTGTTATAGGAGAAAAAAAAAAGTAGCACATTGGTTTTATTGACTGTTTTAGTGCTGGACTTATCACTGTAGTGAAGTTTTGTTTGGTGTAAAATAGGTTTTATTTCTTTTTGTAAGTGTCAGTTTTAATAGTTTTGTGAAAGGTAGATGGAAAAAAAGGCACTTTTTTTATTTGTAAAGCAAGCTTCCACAACTGGAGGAAATGTTACACCCTTATATCCAGTTCTGTTTGTTCATAAGAAGGTTGGACCTTTTCCCACAGTGTTGTTTTATTGTGTTAAATTGTGTTTATACTGTGAATCTATGTCTTCTGTGGGTAAATGCCCAGTGAGGCAGCATACCTAACAGTGTTTGTTTCTGTTTGAGTTTAATCATCCATTTGAAAGAGATCTAATATAAACACACAGGAAGCTTGGTTGGGTCTGTAAGAACTTGAAGCCTGCTAGAAGACAATTCACAAAGCATGTTACGTCGGTCAGACATAGTGGACTTACACGTGTCTTTATATTGTTTTACCCGAGTACATTTTTCTTTGATTATTTAAAACAAATTCATTATTTATTTAAAAGTGCTACAGATTATCTAAAACATTTATCAGTATTAACCGGAATAGTCAAAATAGATAATTATTGATGCAATTGTTAATGAAAAACAATTGAGCATTTGTTCTGATGAACCAGAGTTACTGTTTTGGTAGGTGTTTTTTTTTTTTTTTTTACTTTAATATGTGGCAGTGTATAGATATGTTGGAGACCCCTAGTGGTAGATACTTGTCACAGTAGTTTTCATTTAAAAGATTTTCGCTAAATTATGCAGGAAACTAAAGTTATACCTCAATAGACTACAATATCATTAACTTATTTCAACAGTAAATTTTACAAAGTGAATCTCTTAACACATAGATATTTTGCTGTTATGTAGGTCAAGCATGCTTAATAACTTGACAGCTAATGAAAATACAAAATTCTGTTTCTCAAAGAAAGTAACTTGAGAACAATTAATCTATCAAAAATCAGTAAAACAAATATTTTTTTATGTAGAAATGCCAATTGACTCCATGCGCTGCCTAGTATCTGTCGTCAATATGTGGTCATCGAGATGTAGCCGGAAAAGCCGAGCCAGATCTGCTGAGATTGCTGAGGCATTATAAATATTACGTCTACATATGCAAATTCTGGCTCCGCCAGCTTCCCAGTCCTTTCGATCCCTTGTGAAGCTTTTTCTATCTCACTTTTTTCCTCTATCCCACTTCCTAACTATACGATTTTATAGATTACTGCGTAAGGAACATTTGCTTTTAACATCTTTGTTTAGGATGGTGAGGAATATCAACTAGACTGTTTTCAAAATAACTAGACATACACATGATAAAGCGATCTATACGACTTTAACTTTTTGAGTTACTGAAAAACACAAACTGTAATGATACTCTGGTATGAGAGGGTTCTGTAAGGAAGACAGGCCTGCATCCCTATGGACAGCTGTTGTCAATCCTAAGCAATAGAAACACCTGTCAAAGAATTTAAATACTATATATATTTTTTTGTTACTACTTACGTGTCATAAGTTTGTAATTTACACTCGGCTGCATGCATGCTTCAAAAATAATCCTCAATGTGTTGGTGTACTAAAGCAGATATGCTGCCCATTTACCTCAATACATGTGATCTGTTTAATAGCTTTCCCCGTATCGGTTTCTGCATGGCCTTAATGGACAAAGTTTTCTATGCTGGATGCAACATGTAGCTCGTCTAGTTCCTCTGTATAACCTTAGTGTTACATAAAGCTTTGAGTCAGATCTCCCACTAAAACCGTTGCGCTAGACTTCCATTGCAGTCCACAGCAGGCTGGTGGTTTCTACCACGACCTAACCCACCCACTGTGCCATGCGAGGAGGGGAAGCGGACAAATAAGAGAGTGGGTTACAAGGTATTCTCTCAACCTGGAATGCATGTGCTGGAGTAATTTTTGTGAAGTTTACGCCTTGGGAATTATTTGCACTTGTGAGGTCAATTCCCTGGAACCCTCACCTTTTTTTTAATGTGAACCAGTTGAAAGAAAATGCATACAAGTGGTACAGAAAAACTGGCCAGTATGTTTTTGTTTTTATTTGTGTGAAAGTACAACGGCTTTATTGTTCATCACTCACTATCAAGACTGATGTAAAACTGGTTCTGTGAACCATTGAGAATGTTTGAGGAGAAATAAATAGCTGAACAAACTTTTGGATTTGGATTTATTGTCTCGTCTTGCAGTACCTGCTGCACTCATGTACAGACGTGTGGTTTCAATTCAGCTTTGTAAAAATGTATATAATTATGTTGCAACTGAAATCTTAAGCTTTTGCCCTTGGACAATTAAAACTGTACATCATTCGGAACCCACCACCCAGGATGAAGTGCTGAAGTGGTGGAATCATGCTATGGGAACACGTGAACCACAGCAGAGCCACATCTGAACCCTGGTTTAGATCAAAGAATGCACGTGTCCAGATTTGGAGCCACTAAAAAAAAATCTCTGGCAAAACTTAAAATGTATGTACAATTAAACTTTTTGTCTTAAGCAGAGAGAAAAGTGTGTTCCTTGATTGTTTCCCCATACTATGTTTGTTCCATCACAAAATCTCAAATTTAAATTTCTAACTGCAACATCACACTGTGATACAGTACAAAGTGTACAAAGACATTTACTAACTACACACTAACCAAAGATAAATAAAAAAAAATATGATTAGAAAACTTATTTACATGTTTCGGTTTTAACATGAGTTTAACGTAATTCGTAGCGCTTTGCCGGTTTTGTGTTGGATGCTATTAAATTTTACAGACGCCGACCGCTGCTCAGCTTTACACTCTGCAAGCTTCACAGCAGATTCCCCCCACAGTTTTTAACGCCAACGCCAGCACTTCTCATCCTGCAGCTGGGCTCAGTGAAACAGGATGTTTTTGTATTTGGAGTTGGGAATCTGATCTCGACTCTTCAGCCTCCTGACTGCTTCCCTCAGGTGTTTAGGCTGAAGCGGTGGAGTGTCTCCCCACTTCTCACAAACGTCCAGAGCTGTAAAAGGAAAAAGAAAAACACCTATAACTTGAATGGTATTCTTATTCAATCCTACAAACGAAGCAATAACCGACCCACTGTCTGCTTTACGTTTGCTTTGTAACTCATCCACTTACCTTCTTCTACAATCTCCCCGACAAAAACCTTGGAGATGCCAGACATGGCAATCACCACATTCTGGGAAACTGATGATCCGGTAATGGACTGGATTAGCTGGGATATGCGTATAATAAAGCAGCCGTGAGAAACTTAAGTTTGAGGTTCTGAAATATATGTTAGTTATTTACCCGCCTCACCCTCTTAATGGCAGCCTTCGGGAAGGCAGCGCGTCTGTACATCTCGTAGCGATTGAGCTGCTCCTCAGAAAAGGACGACACCAAAACCCTGAGAAAAAAACACCACAGAGGTAAAGGTGATCCAAAAAGAAAGTTTTGGTGATGATTGCCAATAGAAACACGATCCTTCATAGAGTGAAATGTCAGCCTTACTGCATCTTCTGAATTTCATCCTCATCAACCTTGTGGCGCTTCTCTTTTTTCTTTTCTGGCTCCACTTTGAGTCGTTTAGAGGACGGCTGGCCAGATGTTCCCTCCTCCTCATCGTCTTCTCCTGCTGCTTCAGTTTCCTTTGGGATGCGACAAAAAAAATTTTTGGTTAATAAATAAAGTGTGTAATTTATGTGTCATTTATTTTATCCTTTTCGTTAGATTAGACCCTTACATCTCTGTACACCTGCTTGACTGTCTTGAGCTGTTTTATCCTATCTAACTTACATTTTTAAAGAAGTCAGCAAGTCCGGTTCCCCTGCAGAAGGGAAGCTCACCATTTTTTTTTTTGTTTTTTTTTGTTTTGGACAGTCTGTGCTTATATTGTGAAACCGTAGTTTGACAGCATTTTTGGTCTAATACTCAATCTTTCCGCCAAACATGCTTTTGTATAAATTCTAATTTAATTAAACATGAACTTTATAGTTTGCAAATGTGCAATAATGCTTAACTTCTTGGATTGCTGATTCTATCAAAAATAATCTCTGGGCTGAACACACAAAGAATATATTATAAATTTGCTTTCAAAGTTTAATTTCCCCAAACTCATGGTTTAAACCACTGGTTTTGAATCCTGGTCCTCAGAACACACACTCCTAAAATGTTCAGGTGTTTTCCTCTCACTCCACAGACCTGACCTACATAAACGGGTGATACATATCTTTTTGAATAAGGTATGCTGGAGCAAAAAAAAACAACTGAAACTAAAGTTCAGTAAACCCTGAGGACCAAAGACTGAAAGCCACTGCTTTAGACAAAAAGCAAGTGAGCTAATATCCTAATATAATTACTATAACTGTTAAACTTCATGGTTTGAGGTAGAAAAAAGTTTCATCATCATATTGTATTGCATATGGGACTTAACATAATTTGTCCGTATATATATATTCATCATCCATCACCTGCACGATTTAAAACTTCTAGAACTACTATGGTTGCTTGATAAAATCGGCATCACCTCTTCAGTCACTGTATGAAGTATGTTTTATAGCTTCTGGACATCTTTTTGTGTCAGAAACTTTGAGAATTGTACTCACGGTCTTTAAATCTTTGGGGTGATCCTGGGTGGACGCCTCTTTGCTGTCATCTGCAGAGGTTTCCGCACAAGTCTCCGGAACAGCTTCACGCTCCGTCTTTAAACGCTCCTCTTTGCTCGAATCTTCCTTTTCAGCCGAATCCTCCGTTTTTATCCGTGCAGGATCCGCCATGATACCTCAGATGCTTTCGATACAACTCTTCTTTGCAGTCTACACTAATATAGAACCAGCAAACTTACTTGTGGCTTTTATTATTTTATTCTAATTAAAGAAGAAAAGCTCTCACAGAACGTGTTAGGGTTAACATTTGGACAAAAGCTAGTCACTGAGCTAACTTGTGTTAGGGACTAACACACGATGTCGTTAAATAGCAGATGCTGCTTACAATACATTAAAAATATGTATGTTTTGAAAAACATGATGTACTTAAACAATTACTATATAGTAACTTACATATTAAACGTAAAAATAAACGCTGGCTACACTGTGCAAGTTGTTAGTTACCTCTTGCTAATGGTCTTCTTCTTCTTCTTATTAGTTTGGGTGTAACTTTGTGAGGCGAACTGACCATTGAGCGCATTACCGCCACCACGCGGATGGGAGTGGTGTTACTGTCGTTTGGGTCACCCAAAATAATTAACTTGGATTAAAAATAATATCAATAAAAAAATAAAACATTCAATATAGGGGATATTAATATTTATATGAAAAACGTTGCACTTTTAAACCTTAAAATCCTGTATAGAAATTAAATAAATCAGAACATTCACTATTTTAGTTTACACATAAAATGTGTACAGTCAATATCTTTATCATAACATTTTTTATATGTATAAGAATTATTATAATACTATAGAAATTTTTTTTACCGTCCCACAGTAGGCAAATTCGGGTTTGACATCAGCAGATTTTAGGTAAATGGAAGTCTGCATATTCAAATTGAGGTGTAGAATATAAAAATAGAAGAAATAGAAACTGCACTGTAAGGGAAGTACATTTTTAACACAGGAAAAATAAAACTATTTTTTCCCAGTTCAAAAGAAATGAAGTGTACAAATGTAAGGATATACAAAAAAAATGGTGAATCTATATGTACAGGGTGTGTATTTTTATGCATAGAAAGCATTACACTTCAAACGTATAATGTCAGACATATTCATATGTGATCACTTATTATTTTTTCAGTGAAAATCTGTTGCTGCTTTACATACTGGTTGCTTCTTTGTCACAAATACATGCACTATACCGTCAAAAAAAAAAATTAAGATTTGAATAACCTGATTAAAATTCAGTTTTAATTTATTTAAAAAGCTATTTATAACAACCTGGCCCTATGTGAAAGAAAATGAAAATATGCAGCATTGTAAGTAGCAATTTTGGCTTCCTCCCTGTTTGGCTCATAAGATTTTTGCAACATCATCTGTATTTGGCATTGTGAAAACTTTTTTGGTTATTTTTTCTGGTTATTTTTTCTATACTTAAAACATGCATAGGCAATAACTTTTTAACCCACAGAAATGTGAATAAAAAGCAATTTTTTTCTGTAAGCACAGACGCACTCTTATGGAAACGTTTTTATAAGTCAAAAGTAAAAACAAACACAAACTAAAATAAATAGGGAAAATAAAAGTTTATTCGTTTTCCGGTCTTGGTGAGTATGACCAAAATGTGTATTCCAGATGCTTTGCACCATATCCTGCATTTAAACCTGTTCAAGTTCAACAAAAAATGTAATATCCTAATATCCTGCTCTAATAATGTCATTGTAAATCAATGATGTCAATGTCTATCTTTTTGTCAATCTCTTTTTGACACCAGGTGTCAGAACATGTTCATGTACAATACTATACTCCTATCTCTGCTTTATATCAACATTATCCAAAGCCTTTTTTCCCACACACATACATAAACAAAACAGCTAAAGAACATAGAAAATATTTTTAATATTTAATATTTAGATTCTACGTTTTATATGACAAGTGTATACATATATGACAATATAACTATCTATAATAACGCCCGTGGTTTGGTTTGCAAATCCACCACAAAACAGACATCAATGTGTAGATCTACAAGTGTTTGGATGCGGCTGATCTCGCCTGAGCGAACGTTTCCCTAATGCTCCCGTCGCCATCTTGTATCTCATCCCTGTGAGTTGCAAATCAGCGAGGGGCGGAGGCTGCGTTTGTTTGCGTCTCTGAAGGGCTTCATTGGCGGTCGAAGAAAAGAAAGGGCAGCTTCGAGGAAGTGACGGACGACGCTCACAAGACTGGTCAGAGGAAGTTTGCAGGAAAAATGGTGAGGTGCTGCTGAGCGGAACTTTTTTTTTTTTTTTTTTTTTGGGAGGGGGGGGACCGAGACGGAAGGATTCAGCAGGACTCCAGCTTTTATTTCCTGGACACACTTCTTTTTTTTTCTTTTTTTTTTTGCAGCTCAGAGGAAAAAAGGGTCGCAGAGGAATTTAATTCCCTACAACCAACCAACCCAGCCACCCCCCCTCCCTCTGTCCCCCCCTTTTCTTCTCCCAGCGCCTGGTTTTCTTTCCATAAATATATTTTGTGGGGCTAGCGATGGGGAAGGAGCAGGAGCTCCTGGACGCGGCGCGCACCGGGAACCTGGCAGCGGTGGAGAAGCTTCTATCCGGGAAGCGACAGTCCGCGGGCGGCTCTTCTGGGAGCGCAGGAAGCGGCGGCGGTGGCGGGGGAGCTTCCTCGCATCCGCTGTCCAGCCTGCTCAGGTAGGCGCTGGGATACCTGCAGAGGAGACGGCCGGCCGGTCCGGCTGCGCTTCAGCGGGGACGCGATTCTCTTGTCGTCCAAACAAAGCAGTGGAAGCTGTGGCATGTCTCTTTGTTGGTGCATTGCTTTTTTATTAGTCTAGTGTTGCATGCATGCATGCAGAAGTACACATTTAGTCAGGTTTTAGTTTATTTAGGTAATAAACCATGTAATAAACCAGCCTAAACCAAAATTATAAAGCGAATTTTATTCAAAATTCATGTATAATAGCAATTTCTAAGATCGTATCAGTTTGTATTGAGCTGTATTTACCCTGATCCTCCTAAATCAACCCAGTGCAAACAGTTCATTTGAACTAGTACCTTTATAAAGGATGAATAGTGACTCTGGAGGAGCTGTGCAGATCTATAGCTCTGGTGAGAGAATACATTATTCCGAAAGCTTAAATTGGTTCCTCTTGTCCGTAAACACATCAAAAACCTCAACCTTTCCTTCATCTACTTTCAAACAGGTCCATGGTCCTGGATATGGGGCTGCTAACATCAAGGTAGAGCCCACACATCCTGGACACAGACTGTTCAAATGTTTTACCTTCGGGTCGACATAACAAGGCAGTTGTTTGCATACAACCATGCTTTCTCTCAAACAAACATCTCAGCCAGACCCGTCAGGTACTCTGCTGCCAAAAAACCAAAAACTGGATGCTCCGGAGCATCCTTTCACGTACATCCAACAATGAGTGCAGTTTAATTTTTCTGTCTTGAAGATGCTCTCTGAGAAATAAGCTCATCACAGCCAAAATGTTAAATCTTTACACTGTTACTTATATTTGCTGACAGCGTGATTAACCATAAAGAGGGAGAACGACGCTGCTGAACCGTGTTGCAAAGTGCATTATTATCCTTTCATTCAGGATTTTATACTTAATGCGATGTTTAAAAACAACAGAACTGAGTCAATACTTTGTAAAACTACCTTCTTTTTGCTCTTACGTCCGCTTCCCTTCTGGTGAACGTCTCTAACAGCTTTGGGAGTTCTTCTAACTGTCTGTAAACAACACATGTTCTAGTCTTGCCACCGATTCTGATTTGGAGTCCATTCTGTGGGAGACGTGGAGATCCGACCTTGCGCTTTGATCCTAATCATTCTGTTCCAGCTTTGTTCGGCCCACCATGCAAGTAGCATTTTGCGCGACGGCGGGAAAGTTCGGCCATGATCTCCCACGTGTCTGCTGTATTTCATCGTTGTCAACTTTAAATATGAGCGCTTATAGCTTTCTTTCAACAGTGGCTTTCTTGTCGCTAACGCTGTCAGTTTAGATGGACACCTTGGTAGGTTTGACAGTTGAGTTTCCTTTTAGTTTTTATATATGATGGATACGTTTCCACGGCTTTATCCTAGACTTCATGTACTATTTACACAAATTTGCACACACATGAAGTGTTTAGGCGGCTTCCAAGGGAAAATTGTTGTAATAGATTTTGTTGAGGGGTATCAGAGTAAAGCGGTACATAATTATCCTGCCATTTCACTCACTCGAATGTAAAGGCATACACTGTTGCATGATGATTGACAATGAAACTTGGTTAATGTTTCTCTTAAAAAAAAGCAAAATATGCTGTGACCTGAATGCCAGGCATATTTTACATTTTTTTTCTGTGTTGGAGCTTCCTCGTGCCTCATCGTTGCGTTACACAGTGCGGCCTACACACAGCATACTTAGGGTAATTCCATTAGACTCTTTTAATCGGAAATCCATTTCAGAAATGTCATGCAGTCGAAGGCTGGCTCCATCGTTCACTCTCCGACCGGAGAGTCGATTGTGTCATCTGCTCTGTCTTGAGCAGTCAATGTTTGGCAATGGGAACTGTGAGACATAATTGGCCAGGCCGTGCAGAAAATGAATAAACCTCTGGTTATAAAAAAAAAAAGCTTGTTTTCTGTGGACACCTGAGCTTTTATTGGACATATGGGGAGGACTTACCCCTGGGGAGCCTGTGGGGTGGCTGCTCTCACACATCACATTTGATTTGGTGCGGATGATGAAAAAATGTCAATACCATCGTCTGGAAGCGAGTAGCACCCTAGGTCCAGGTTTGTGGCTTTGCGCGTTTGTCGTTTCATTTATCAGAATCTGTTTGTGACCTATTCATCATCCTTCGTTGGGAAGTGGAGGGCCTGTAATCTCGTCAGAGCTGATTTCATCTGCATCAAAGGCAGACATCAGGGATGACGCTTGCTTTAATGTGCCTCATGAAAAGATACATTTAGTGTTTAAACATGTGCTGCTGCGACACACTCAGAGACTTCCTCATGCCTGTGAGGATGTCAAAAGAAATACTTTTTAACCTGTAGCTGAAATCTTGATCTATAGAAGCGTCCTGTTCGCTCGGAAGAGTCCTCTGCAGGTTACGCTACACGATCCGCTCGTCTGCCACATTTTTTTTTTTTGTAAGGGTGTGAGTTTCCCATAGATTTCTGCCATTCTTTGCATGGAATGGGACACAAGTCGGGGCTTGCAGTGTTTTTTTGTAACAAGCCCGTGATTCACTACAGTTTTACACTTTGCGTCTGTAAAACGACCTCAGCGAAAATAAACGTTGCTTGTGTAATCTTTTTTTTCTTCCATAAATACAAATACTATTCACAACAGACTTGATTTACAGTTACAAAATATGTATGACTTAAATTCGTGCACGGAGTCGTGGAGTCTCTGCCTGGATTCCCACTGGAGTGTGTCCCCGGCCCGTTGCCATGAGATTCGACGCCGACTTTCGGCATGTTTCACACCAACTCCCAAGCAAGACCTCATCAAATAGGAATGCTAGGATGGATCCTTAAATGTGTTGTTTTGCTAAACTTCCATGTACTGATCTGGTATCTTACGGAATAGAATATTAAGTGGCATTGCTTGATTGTGAAGAGAAAGGAAAGTGAGACGTGGTTTTTAAATGTTCGCTCTTTGTCCAACATTTATTTTCACTGCAGATACAAATGTTTCTACCAGAGCTGCGCATTTATGGTCTAAGAATAATGCCCACTTTTGGGTTCATCCATCTTCCCCCTCAGTATGATGCTACCACTGCTAGTTTTTAATCACACAAAGTATTTTGAATGTATCCCAACAAAATAGTTTAGTTAGGGCTAACGTGACTTGAGCACCTTCTTCGAAATGTTTCGCAGTGTCCTGCTACATAACTTGTGGCTAACTCCAAGCAGGACTTCTTATGGCTCCCTCATCCATAAAGATTGAAATTGTCAAGAGCAACCAGCGAATTGTTGAACACGTTCTTCCGTCTGATTATAAAGACCTCTGCAGGTTGCAGAGGTGGATTGCCAGGCTATGTAGGTTTGCAGGAGACAGAACATCTGTAATATTAAATTGCACACAGCTGAGCTGCACTGACAAAGATGACCTGGGTTTTGTTTGGGGGGTGTCCTAAGTTCTCTCCCTTCCCATTTAACAATCAGGTTTAACTTTCTGTGAGGCTCTAACAAAAAAAAACTACTAAGTTTTACTTTTAATTGTGATGTATTACTTTTTTTGGTGGTTTTTATTCATTATTTTAGATGTTTTTGGTTAAAGGGCCCATCACTCCCCTCGTATCCCAAAAGGTACTGAAAGAATTTTTATTATTTTTTTGGTTTTGGACTTCCTGGCCCAGATTGTCCGAACTCGGACAGCTGCTGCTGTTGCACCGGAGGTGAGACAAGCTCCTGGCAGGGAGAGCGGCTGCCCACTGAGGACAAATTAACAGAGGAATGCATGGAGTCCTGGACGGAGTCTCTGAGAGCTTAGACAGATGAGGACTCGTCTCCCGTTTCACAGCCGTGTTCTTTGTCCCACTGACAAGCCGCAGGACGGTGCTTTTCACATTCATATCAGGCCCCGAAAAAAAACGAACATTCTCAAGCTTTTCTAGAAGAAAAGAAAACTGACCCGTCAAAACTGGACCACCTATTAAGAGGCGCCTACCTATTCGGGGGAGTGAATCTTTGTGTGTAAAACAAAGCTTTTTTTTGGGGCTTTTGCAGAAGGGTTTTTATATCAAGCAGTGGTTAGCATTTTTAAGATGCTGGGCACGGCTCCGGGGCATCCTTTCAAGTACATCCAACAACAAAACCAATATATATCCCACAGGAGTCAGTTTTATGTAGATGTCTTTCTATATGTATATGTGTTAAAATGAAAGTCTGGCTACATTGGTCTAAAAGGCTAAGACCTTTCAATAGAACGCTATCCCAGTGTTGGCACATGATGTGTGTCTCCTCATGGTAACTCAGACCTGTTCCTCCGTGCAAAATTATTACCTACAACCTACTGTTTTACCCCGCTGAATTTCCAATGCATGTTTCAATGAACAGAGCTGTTTGTGTGAACTAGATCCTAGATGCAATCATTGCACGGTAACGTACTTAAGTGTCACGAATGCAAACTAGCAGAATATTCAGCCTGTTTGGATGGAGTCTCATGACAGTAGAAATTCACAAGTGGCACAAGTCACAGAAAGTGTTGCAACAACACATTGTCGTTTACAGCAATGCAGATTTATTGCAACTGATATTGTCATTGCAGTATTTACCAATTATCAGTAAAAGATTATTTTTATGTCATGCAACCATACTGACCATCACGCTCTAATGCCATTTTTCCATTGCATATATCCATAAAGGACTATTTTGGCACACAAACCAGCTTGCACCAGCTTAGAAATGGTGAACTACAATCACCCTCTTTCTATATTGATATCTCCAGATGTTAATTTATTAATCCTCTTTTCCCCATTTCCCAATTTATCCAACTCCACAGGAAGAAAAATAATTTATATATATATATATATATATATATATATATATATATATATATATATATATATATATATATATATATATATATTGTTTAACTAACCTTATTACCCTCTTTGACGTTACCCACAGCGAATCACTACCTAACCTGATTTACTTAGCCTTGGTTTTGTTTGTTAACGTAACTCTTAATTCATTATTTTACATCATCAGAACCTAACAGATCTTGTGAGATGCAGTTTGAACCGGGATGGCGAGGTTTGGAATATTTAGCCCAAAAGAAAGGTTCAGCAACCTTTTAACGCAGAACTCATCAGTTAATTCAGAGTAGATCCAATAAAAATAGTCATTTTACAACAGTTTTTTTTTTTTGTATTGGGTAGATTTGTGTTGATCCTGCAGTGAAAACATGAATAACCCTGGAAAACCTCCTTGCTTCCTTTAAAAAAAGGGGCATTGTGCCGCAATCTTAAATGTTGACGAGGCAGTTTGAACCGCTTGCATTCCAGGAAAAAGGCTCATCTGATTGTGTCCTTATGGCTGGCTGGTCAGAAACACCCACGGTCGTCACAGCGCACAAGTTGTTGACCTCTGAACTGAAACAGACATTAGTAGGTGGGAGCTGAGCTGGGAATTCTCAACACCACAATGTTAGCATTACAGGAGCATCTGACTTTGGAATGCTGTCCTCTGAGTGTTATGTTTGTTCAGTCACAGAAAGGACACACAGCAGGAATGGATGCCACGGGGTGTCAAATACAGTGTCCTCTCCGCACCGTCCGAAGTCCCGTTCATGGTGGTGGGCTAAAAAAAGACTTCCTCCAAGTGGGTCAGACTTTCGGGGATTAGTTAGTAGTGGAGAGGAAGCTCCTTTGAAGTTTAATGGAAGAGAAGTAAAAATAATCTTGTCATAGTGCCTTGAAGGGTTGTTGGTTTTAAAAAAAGGACTGTTTAATCTTAACACTTGAACAGTTGTGTCAGCTTGTTCTTTGGGTTTCAGCAGAAAGTGCTTCCTGTTTTTGGTTATGGGAAGTGTTTCTTCAACATATCTAATTACTGATTCTAAATAGAGGTTTCTCTTTTTTTTAATGCTTACATAAAAAAAAACAAAGTAAAATCGTAACCGGCACTCAGAACTCATTCCCAACTTGCGTGTTTTCGATAGTTCTTCGTCCATCCCGCCTTCTGGCTGGCATCTCCTTCTTACCTGCTCTACTGTCTCGGCAGTCTTTGTGCTCGCCCGCCGAACCTCTGCTCCAGCTTCAGACTTTGAACGTGTCACAATTGACGTTGTCCACCCAGATAGCAAATCTCACATGTTTTCTCTTACTTATTAGAGCGCTCGCTCTGCTTTGATGTCGATTGTGCTAAAAGGATTTCCCCTGCTTTAATATTTAACAGAGTTATCATTTAGTCTCTGGAAGATCACTTCTATAGCTAAAAAAAAAAGTAGCTGTTAAGAAGGTTCTGCCAGCTTAGCTTTGAGGAAAGTAGTTAGCTGAGCAAACTATATCAACTAGAAGTTCTGTTTTTGGAATACAATTGTCAGCATTACTAAAAAAACGAGTTTGTCTTGAACTTCTGCAACTTCTCTCGAAACAAAATAAAGATTTCACCATCGAAGTCGGTCTGAATTGTGTTGTTGTAAGTAAAATGACTGTAGGATTGCTAAACGACTCGTTGAGTGTTTCCTTATTTCCCTCTGTGTAGTCCATTTTTACGAGCCTTCTCCAGCTTGTTGATTCTGGTAAACCCCGTTGGAGCCTCTGGTTGACGTTTGTTCACACCTCCTGCTGTGAAACAGATGTCCTGAGAAATGCTCATTGTGAAGCTGTGAGTTGTGAGAACTCCATCAGAATTGGCTGTGCCTGTATTTATTACAAGTTCCCCCTTCTTAAAAAAGGTGAACAAGTGATCAACTTGATGTTTGGCCGCATAATCAAGCAGAGTGGGTTAGTATGGGCGCTTTCAACCATGGTTGGTTGAAATGAACTGGCTGGTGAAGTGAAAAGAATCATCAAAACCACGTAGTAGGGAGGATTTTGATACGTTGGTTTAGAGTAGGTGTTTGTGCAAGCTGAGTTCAGGTTTAACCTTTGCTGTGGTTCTCACTCACACACTTTGATGATTCATTCTACTTTGTTGGGTTTTTCTACCCTGTGAAAAAGTGGCTTCGTTATTTTAAAGCTAAAAAGAGATTCTGAAAGTGCTAACATATAGCTTTCAAATATTTTCCTAAAATAAATTCCTTATTTATATTTAAACTGCGTTTAAACACTTCAAAAAATTGTTTATTTAATTATTTCTGTAATGAGTTGTGACTCCACCGTTGGAGTAAGAAATCTTTACCGTAGAAGCTGTGTTGCAGGTTGCCTTTTGGATTGGTGGATTTTAACAAAGATGCTCCTATCCAGCTTTTCCTGGCACATATATATTTCTTTTCTGGGGATTATAAAACAGGAGAAATATGCCTGACATTCTTTGGTAGAGATGGTAGCTTTGGAACAAACATACAATGACGACAATACAAGATTATCTTAATTTATGCACCAAAGTACATGTTTCTAACCTTGATCTGATTTTACTAAACTCACAGCAAAATGCATCAACACCACGTTGTTTGTTTTTGTGTATTTTGTCAGTAACGAACGAAAGTTTTCAGTTTAAATCCACTCTAAAACCAGATAAAATGTTAATTTTTCAATGCTTTACCTGTAACTAGTGGGTATTTTGTTTATTGATTTAGGGATCATGGGAAAATCAGCATATGTTTAGTATATTTCTAGTGTTTTATCAAATTAGAAATTTATGAATGGTTAAATGAATAGTTTATGTACATAAAGACACTTTAGTTTAGGACTGTTCTATCAAACAAAAACTGGATAAGGCTACTTGACATCTCCAGAGAAGTACATGTTTTACCGATTGGGCTTTTCTTGGCTGACTTTTTCTTGTTTTTTTTTGTGTAGCCCACCGAACATCATTTGAACTAGCAGTGTAGGTGCTTTTGATTTCCAATGAGCCCTGTTGACGATTTCCTCTGCAATCAGAAATCCACAAATATGCTGATTTTCTGTTAATAATTAGTTACGCAAAAAGGAACCGCTAACAGTCGCTCTACTGGTTTTTCTTGTTGAAGGAAAATTAGGAGGTCCTGTATGCATGTGTGCATCCGGCTGTATGATTCTGACATCTGATTGGTTCTGAACCTCAAAATCTAGTGAAGCAACAACAAGCCATTTGTTGATGCACGTTCACACAAAAATGTGTTTTATGAAGTTTTGAAAATATAAGAAACAAGACGAGGCAGCACAGTGAACACAGAGACCACAGGTGCATTCTTGTTAAGTTTAGCTAAAGTAATAAATCATATACTATTTGGCCTTAAGTGTAAGTAACAGATGCATATCAACTAAGAGCTCTCCAAGTGTCTTGCAGAGGGGTGCATTAACTATATGATCATAACAATCATATAAAAACTACTTTTTAGTATACAGTATGTTGAGTGCAGTAGTTTAATAGAGTCACATTCTTCATGGAGTCATCTGCTTTTTTTCCCACTGTCCTTTGCCATTTTGCAGCTGCACTTTGTTGCTCTTTGCTGTTTTTTCCCGCGCTCCTTAGAAGCTGAGACTTCAGGCAGGTGCTCTAATCCGAGCCGAGAGGGAAGATGCTCAGGTTGACTTGCAGCAGGGCGTCTGGTTCCGGCGGCTGCCAGCAGTATGCATAATTAAGCCAATTTCCCCACGAGTGGTTGACACGAGCCAGCCTCTGCTCGGATGACAGCCCCAGGGCAGAATAACTCCTGGTAGTGTGGTCACACTGCTTACAGACTGTTACAGCTGTTTATGACACTGGGTCTATACCATGGGATGAGTTTTTCCTTTTCTTTTCCCCCCAGGGCTCCATAAATATACATTTGGTTTAGGCTTTAGGATGATGTGGATTTCTTTTGCATTATAAATTAATTGACTGAAAGTCCGCTTTATTTTTTGTTTACTTAACCGTCTAAGCAAAAGCAATAAATATGCATCACCGACCGGGTATGTTTGACCTACATTTGTTTATTGACGTACAGAAGAACTTAATGCAGTTTATTTTTGTGAAATGGATCCAATACTTAGGTAACACCACACACCGGTTTCTTTTCTGAGTTTTAATGCTTGTTTATTATTTGTAAAGTGAAGCAGGCAGGACATTGAGATGCATCTCAAGAATTTAGACTCACTGAAATGTAGCTGTTTCGGTGGGGCTCCACGAACTTGACTTAAATTAAAAATCACGATTATTTTTGATCAATATTGTGATCACAATTATTAATCACGATTATTCACTGTGTCTGGAAAAACGTATTTTTATTGCACCAGCAATTACAGTGTAGCAACGATTTGTCTGTAAATGATAGGTGATAAATAATGAAGAAAAAGTACCCAATACTTACAAATTTAAAAGTACTGATTGAACATGTTATTGCAGAGTGCAATCTCAACGTGTAACTTTAACGACACGGACGAAGATTTTGTGAGTTGGTGTTAGCTTTACCCTTCATGCAGTCCTCGTATTATGCCTGTGATGTTTCTCCGGGTGGTTGAATAAGTTAGCTGTGTTATTCTGCAGGGAAGACGCAACTCTGTTGTACTCTTTGCATTTAACTTCTTCCTGTTTAATGTCGCTTGCCCTAAACCTAAAACAAGTCCTGACAATGGATGTGGACTGTTTCGAGGTGCAAGCTTCTCACATTCAGCGGTGTCTTCGCCAGTCGACATGATGTGCTCTCGCTGCCACTTGCCACAGTAGTGTTCTATGCTCATGGCGGCAGGGTAAAGCGTGTGCGCGTGTTCTGGCGTGCTGACACGCTGGTGTTATTTGCGCTCGCGGAGTTTTGGCACGATTGTCCCGCCATATTTACTCTTTGGTTACTGAAAGGTGTGCGTGACTGCGCATTTGTTAATTTGGCAGTTTATTGAACTTCACCATGCGTTAGCCCCCTGGTGGTTGGCAGACTTCTGGTTCTGAACATGTGATTAGAGATGCAGGCTCTGCAGCAGAGCTCGCATTTTTTATGTAAATATCGTTGACGATCAAGTTAATTTAATTGTGGACAACCATATCGTGATCACGATTAAAATACGATTCATTGTGCCGCCCTGTGTTACGGTAAATAAATTCAGAAGTGAAACTCCCCTACTGTTTAGATTTGTATATTTGATATGTTTCTATATGCCTTTCATAGTCATTAGGAAATGAACACACAAAGTTCAGTTCAATAAAGCAGTTTTTTATTATAGGACAGAGAATGGGAGGGTGGAAATGTTATGGCCTGGTTTTGACCTACCGCCATGTGAAAGATTGACGACAAGGCGGCTGTACAGTAGACGCTCACTGACATCATCACAAAGAAAGTGGAGTGACGAGAGGTCTTTGTTAAAGAGTTGCACTTATCCCTATCCAAACATATTAGTGAGTAGTTATGGATATGTTTCAGTTGGTATAATGTGATTTTTTATTTTCTTCCATTAAATTAGATTTTATTAATTATCTAACAGACATAAATGTGTTGACCCATTCGATCAGTTATCTTGTTTAGGTCACGAGAGATTATCTCAGATACAGCTAGTAGAAACTATTAATTAATAAGATTATCGTTTAACATTATAATAATAATATTTGTGAAATTATAAAGTTTTTTATTTATTTATTTAACAAATGGGAATATGCGCACCGTTTCTCTGTAACCACAGGAGCTCTTGGGTCATTTTATATTGATATTCAAATTTATCACCTGTAAGTTTATCACCTGTAAATTTATTTTTCATTCCGCGATCCAGGGTTTGTAAAAACCAATTTCAATCCCCCACAATGCCTTGCAACCTCCAGCTCATCATTCCACTGATATCCCCACAGGCAAATTAAGGATTAGCTCAGCCTTTCATGCAGGAATTCCTCAGCCAGTTCCCATGAATGCGGCCCCTCTGCCACCCCCTCCTACCAAATCAACTCTTTTTTTCCCATTACCTCCACTGTGGGCTTAAGCCCCATCCTTCGGTTCGGTAGGGTTTGAGCCGTAGTAAGAGGATGAAGTGGATTGTGGAGCATCAGTCTGACTCATGCCCTTGAGTGCCACGCTGCCAAAATACTCGAAGGACGAAACACTTACACAGTTCTTGAAGCTGCTGCTGCTGCTGCTGCTGGCAGCTGTCTTAATGGCGAGCAGGAATCCTTTGCCTAAAAGGAAATGTAATGAAGCGTTCACTTACGCCTCATGGCAGCAGTTCAGACGGGATTAATGAGCAGCCATGGTCCTGATTAAAAATGTGATATTACCATTATCATAAAGCCTCTTGTGATCTGCTGTTCTCTTGTTTGGTCACGGGGCAGACGTGACTCAGCGTTTAAGATATTGAGTACACTTTTTAGCAGAAACTCCAATGAGGACGCACAATTAACAAACGCATCATACATTTATGCCCTTGATGAACTTTGAAATTGCCTTTTGTCACTTTTGGAAGCAGTTTTGAAGATAAAATTACTAATAAACATGGATCTATCGAACATTAAACATAATAAGGGATGTATTGATTAACAGTGGATCGATTATAACAGTAACCGAGATATACATGTTGTTGTATCATTTACTATGAAAAAATATCTAAAAAAATACATTTTTATTCTGCACTGCCCATAAAACCTTTTAAAAATAACAAACCAGAACATAATTCTTGAACTCTGTTTAGCCTTTTTGTTGTGTTAGACTCTCTGACTCTCACTATTCCCATTTACAACAGAAACGTTGCAGAAATTTGCCTCCTTTTTAAAAAAAATGGCTTTTTAACTGTCTTCCCTTTCTCTGACTTAGCTTTTACCACCTTACTCCTCTTCAATAAGTAACATCACCCACTCTGAAGTATTGTGTTGTAACTAGTTTTTGACCAGCCCATTATCGGCTTCGATCAAGGTAGCAATCATTGTACTCGGTTGTTAAGATTTTTTTGTGTCCACAATAAATGCAGCTTGAATCTGTAAAAAGTGGCCATCGCCTGGTTGTTTGCAACTTCAGTTGCTGCCAAATGTGTTTTTATACTCTAGAGAACTGCTAAAATATTAAGACTTTCTACTTACGGCTCTTTTACAAGCATCAACTTTGTCAGAGGCATTAATACACTAGAAGCTCTACCTCCTTAAATCTTTTTATAGCCTTAAGTACTCTGAACTTAAAAAAACACATTCTCATGCGTAGCAGTGTGTCATTTGGTAGATGTTTTTTTTTTTACTTTGTAAGAGTTATTACCATAAATTAACCTGTAATAACAAGAATGTAAGTTTAGAAATTAGTTTTTTAAAGTCGCAAATTCACATTTTGGACAAAACGTAACCTGCAAAAATGCAATCATAATCCAAACCAAGAGACACTTCTTCAAGATGTGTACATATGCGCGTCGTTTAATAGTTTCTCTGCATTTATTAGCATCCCATTTTCCCAGAGTGTGTTCTCTGAGCAGTGTTTGTGATGTCCCGCAACTTTCTGAGATGTTACCCAGAAGGCCCGCTGTAACAAATAAACAGCTTATGTTCTGGATGGCGGAGCCGAGCATCCCCCCTGTGTATGTGTGTGTGTTAGCGTTCTTTGCATAGCTATTGTTCTGCAGGCTAGAGAGCTCCACACAAGACACTTATTTAATGAGACGGCTCTGACTGTGTAATTGCCGGCTGCTTGGCTGAGCTATTGTGGGAGATGTATTTTTAAGGGGGCAAAACGGCCATTATGGCGACAGAAGAGCGCTCTCTGTGTCTCTGTGTGCGTGTGTTTCTGTTTGTGTGTTACTCTTTCAGGGGTAAAGTCACACAGAGATATGAGGACACTAAGAAAACTTTTCTCGTTTCATTTATTTGGATTATGTCACATTTCGTCTGCAGAAATGATGAAGCACTACAGCTGAAAAGAGTTGTGGAGTGTCTTTGACATTCAATGGCTCGGAGGGATTTGGATCTAATTCGGTTCGTTTTTAATTGTACAAATGTCCCGTCACTCTTTGTCTTTTGTTTTAAGATCATTTCAGTTTTTTTTTTTGTATACGAATAAAATACTGTAAATTTAAATGTTTGAGTCTCTTTGAAGCCCATCTCTGTTTGCTCCACTTCCGACTCCGCTGTCAGATATGTGGTTCACTCGTGCTGGGATTTCTAAGTCACATGATTTATTTAGGATTTGTTCAAGCCTTTCAGGGAGCTCCACATCCCATCTTGGCACTCTGTCTCGCCAGGCATCCTTTGGCTTCTTAAATTACACTCTCTGTCCTCCTCTGCTTCTTCCTTGCATCATAGCGCTTTCTTCCTCACCACAGTGGTCTTTGCAAACAAAAGAAACCAATCAAAGCTGACAGCTGAGTTCAGTGCAAAATAACGAAAGTGCTAACACCAGGTTACCTCACACTTCATCCAATGAACGGCTTTAAGGTCTTTATAACTGTTTTTTGTATTAATTTTTTGTACTTTGGCATATCCAAAGCCTGTTTTTCTCTCAGGAGATGCAGATCTTTTGTACCTATTGCTGATTTTCCTGTGCTGTCAGTCCAGTCCTGGTTTCATTCTTGCTTTCCCACTAGAACAAAAACAGATGTCTTGAAAATGGCTTCCCGCCTGTATGCTAGGTGATATTGATGATTGCGCAAATCTTAGGGCATGTTTTTCCTCCTGGCATTTTTAAACATAGGTATTAACAGTCTTTTCTGTTCCCTAATAGCATCTGGAGAGGCCCCAATGTGAACTGTGTGGACAGCACGGGATACACCCCTTTGCACCACGCCGCCCTCAATGGACACAGGTAAATCAGAAATGAGTAGGAAGGTTTGCACACCAGGTTTTTATTTTTAGCCAAATGTGTCAAAAAACAGAAACCAGTAGAAAGGTCCAAGTTTTTTTTGCGTTTTTTTTCTTCTTTATTTCAAAATGAGGCAATCCAGTTAATTTAAGTAAAAAAATGTATATACATATTACCCACGTTCCTATTGTTAAGTGCCCGCTTTACCCTTTTTACACATGTAGTAAATACAATATTCAAGTGTAAAACATTTTAACACATTTTGAAGTTTCAATTGAGATTATGAAAATTACACTTAACTTTAAAATGTGGAGAAATACTAACTACCTATTAAAAGAAGCACCATGAAACTGCCCTTTAATGTTGAGGCTTATTTTAATATCTGAGTTTGCTTAGTTTCCGTTTTTAACAATAAGCATAATCTCATTAGTAGCACTCAATTTAGTCACGTATAATGTATTTGGAGAGATAGTAAAGGCTTTTTTTATTTAGAATTTTAGCTTAATAGGCTCTGACCACTGACAAACTTGTTGGAAACTAAAAAACCTGATCTTTTTGTTTTTTGAATCAGGCCCTACCGGGCTGCCCTAACAGAAGGAGAGCCTTTGTTGTAGAGACTGTCACCGAGTAAGAGAGACGCGGTTAGAAAATTTTCCACTATCAGTGTAATCGATAGAAATGAAGTCGAGAGAAAGTGCAAAGATGCAGTACTTAAAAGACAAATGCATTGTCCATTTAGGCATTCAGTCCTTTCATGAGAATTACAACTGGAAGAGAGTGCGAAAATCAGGTGGATACAGAAAGGCTGTAATGTATTGCGGCCACGTTTCTTTGGTGTAGGCATGACAAATTTTCCCGAGATTGTAATTATTCATCTCATTGTCTTTTATTTATTACGTTTATGTTGTAATGGTGTTTATGTCCAAAATATCCAGGTTGCAGTAGAACAGCTTGCTTTTGCTTGTGCTCTAAGCTCAGCCTTTGCAGGCAGCAGTCCCACGGGGAGGATTAAGCCTTTGATCGTCTCTGCTTATTCATTAGTGCGTGTTGTAAAGTCTCTGACCCTACCTGTGCCTTCGCTCCTCCGCAGCGCCGTGGTGGAGGCGCTTCTGCGCAACGAGGCCTTGACCAACATTGCCGACAACAAGGGCTGCTACCCGCTGCATCTGGCCGCCTGGAAGGGAGACCAGCACATCGTAAAACTCCTCATTCACCAAGGACGCTCAAACCCCCAGATCAACGAGCAGGTCTGCCGCTTGTCGCGTGCCTGTGCTTTAACGTTTTCGGCCCCTTTCACGGGCTCTGTTTTTGCAGACGTTCGACGCGTCTGGTCGGAACTAGACAGGAACTCATAACAAACTTTGTCTTGACTTTTGAATTCTCCTTCTTTCACAGTGTTCTGAGGACAGTTTGAAATGAGTCAGCATCTCACCCGTGCATTTTTTTAGACATGACACTTGAGTTTGGGCCAGAATGACAGGTGTGAAATTTCAGTAAGAAAGCCCAAAAAGCTGCAAAAAAAAAACTGCTCTTGATTCAGACTGGAGCATTCGAGCATGGCATGTTCTGGATTTAAACACGACCGATGTTAGAACGGAACGTGACCACAGCGCGCATTAACCGCATCGTGATACTGACTTCTCCTTTAATAATGTGATACTTGAAGTGCTTCGGTGCTGTGCCAAGTGTGACAAGTGCTCATTTACTCTAACCATTTTAACTCCTGTTCGGTTGCTTTATGCACAAAGATCATCACTTTGGCCTGTCCTGTTTTAAAATATAAGGGGGAAAAAATGGCACATTATGAAGATTTATGAAGAAAAAAAGTAAGAAGTTCAATATTTTAACCAGATTGCTAAATTTTAAGCTGTTTCAACTCATTTTGTGCCATTCTTTCCTGCCTGTTCATGAACAACAATTATTCATTAACTTAACCCAATTTTTTTTGTCTTCCTTTTGTTGAAGTTTGACTCATTTGTGACGATTCCTTTTTCATTCATTGCTTGTCTGACAAGAAACCATCGACCTATCTTCTCTTCCTCCCTTACAGAGCTCTGTAGACCAAAAAGAGTTCAAACGCTGTGGGCCCTTTGACCCCTATATTAATGCCAAGGTGTGTACACAGTGCTGTTCGAACGTTTCCTCCTGAAGTGTTTCCTTGCTTCGCCGCTGTGCTTGTTGCTGCTGCCCTGTGAGGGTCCTCTGCTGCTCAGCTATTTGGTGCTTTACTGTTCACTCATGCCAGCTGGTCTCTGCCCTTTTCTGACTCTTCATCCACATCTTTCAAATTGACCCGCATTTCTGTTTGGAATGTTCTGTTCAAAGTCGGCATGTTCTGTTTTACATCATTGTAAAAAAAGGTTTCGCATTAAAAAAAAATCCCAAAATGTTTTTAGACCCGGGGGGTCAGTTGTTAGCCCAAAGTAAACCAGTACATATTTCTTTACTATTGTTCGTCTGGCCGCAGGTTTGATGCTTTTTATTGAGATTTTAAGAAAAGTGATGGCTTATTGTGAAGTATAAGAACATTTAGAAATGGTTTTTCAGATTGTTAGGACCTCCATCAAGTGCGAACAAAAACAAAGCCTATGCCCATAAATACCTTTTAGTCAATATTTTCCTCTGTTGTACGCCTTTTCTATTCTGATGTTTAGCAAACTGCTGTCTAGTGACGGCCCTGATGAAGGCCACAAGCTGAAGCATGTAGGTCTGTTAGAAGGTTTTCAAGACTTTAAGGTTTCTTTTTGCAGATATTAATGCACCAAAGAAGCTGTTGTAGTCATTTGTTTCCCCCTTTGGCTGCTTCCCAAATAAGACTAAAAAAATGCTACATCCACTTACATTTAGACCACTTTATTGGGCTTCTCTTATACCAAATTTAGTGTTGTATTCGCCCATGTAATAAATTGTGTGAAAGTTATTCTCCACAAGGTGTTTTCAGCATCATGCTTTTCCCTTTGCCCTTGCTTTTCCCAAACAATGGCAGGGACGCCGATCAGAGCCGATGGGAAGATTGTTGATAAAGCAGAGGAACCCTGGGAGAAAAAATGTTGGTTCAACAAAGGGACTGAATATGGCACAACTTGCTTCTTAAATAATAATACAACAATGTTTTTGCTTGTTTTTATTACATTAATTTTATCATTATAAAACAAAAGAGCAAAATACATTTTTACTTGTGGATCAAAGGTTAAAATAAATCCAAATGATAAGATAATTCATACAAGACTGTATATGCAATGTTTTTCTGGTAGATAAAGGGTAATGTTTTTTCTGCCTGCAGCAGCACCTTTTTTCAGTTAACTTATATTTATTTTAAGTATTCATAACCAAATAGCAGGGAAAGTTATATATTTTTACTTTCTGGGTACATCCATTTATTAGTATCTCCTATTCTCTGTTTCTGCTTTATGATGGAACTGTTGCAGGTGGGTTTTAAATCCTGCAGAGCCCGGTTTAGCTCTTATTGTCAGTAAACAGCCTGGCGTTTCGAGGAGAAATACAAACTCAATCGTGTTTGCAGCAGAAACAATCATTACCGTGTTAATCCTTGTTTTAACAAAGCCGGGCTGTTAGGTAAACACTTTTGAGCATAACTTCTGTTAAATATTAAACATTTTATGGGATTCTCATGGTATGAGAACAATTCCTATTCCAGTATCTCAGTAATTATGCAAACCTTTAAACTGAAATGTGTAATATCATTTGAATGCTTTTTTAAAATTTCAAATAGAAAAAGACCTGTTATTCCTGCGGCTCGTAAAAAGATACAAGCCTTGCAGTATTAGCCTTATAAATATATTGAATAAAAAACCCTGCTGTTTGCTGTTTTGCTTCTTATTGATTAAAGCTGTGGAGTCTTAAAGGTTGGTACAAGCTTTCTGACTAGTTAGGCTGCCTGACTGGAACAGGTAACTTACAAATTAATTGAATTTACTGTTGTTGGACTTATGAGTTTGTATCGTTTGATTTCATTTAACTTAATCTACAAATTCAAATGTACCCTTTAAGTTAATGGAAACAGGTCTGGTAGCTGGATTAAAAAAGCCTGCAAACTGCAGGTACAGCCTCGGTCAATCATTTCCATAAAACTATTATTCAAAAGAAAAGCGTAGCACACGGACAACATATCGAACGAAGCAAAGTATTAAATTTTTTTATAAGGATCGTTATGTTTATTTTTAATTTTTTTTGTCCCTAATCTAATCAGTAGCTGCTGGCTGTTATCTCCAGATTTTCGTCATGCATGACGCTCAAGCGGATGTGGTTCCCAACCAAAGCTTATGCAATCTGGATAGCTCCATTGGAATGTCACCAGACTTCCAATCCAAAGGTCATGGGTTTGAAACCTTTGCGCTACTGCCTACCTGGCGCCTGCAAAATGGCTGCCTCGGTGTGGTTTTGAACACCAAAAACAATTTCCTACAGGATCAATGAAGTATACATTATTATTATTATTATTATTAATATTATTATCTCCAGACCTGTTTAACATTGCCTATTCTGAATTGTTTTTGTTCTTGGAAATTATGTTTGTATTGGACGGTTTCTTACACGTGCTAGTTAAGACCGCAGCCATGATCTTCACCACACACGGCAGTTTGTAGGAAAGCAGATGAAACTGTTACTTATGAGTTTGGGAAAACGACGAAGGGATTACATTTAAATTTCAGCTTTTTTGATAGATATAAATTGGTTAGCAAGGATCAGTTCTGTCTTGGTTCTGTTGACTGCAACGAAGTTGAGCAAAAAATAGTAAAATTGAAAGAAGAAAAAAAATCCTCTGAGACTGAAAAGTTTATGCACTCGAACGAGGAAATTGCTTTTTTTTTTTTTTTATCTGTTTCAGAAACTTGTTTGTGAGGATAAAATAAATGTTGTGACTTTTTTTCTTCCCCTTTCATTCTTTTTCAAGACAGCATTACTGTGGCTTCTAGCGTTTTTATTTCTGCTCTCTTCCTGTTTTCCCCCAAAACAATTTTTGCTTTTCTCAGTTGTTTCATTGGACAAAATTTGTCGGTGTTAAAAGTTTGAATGCTATTAATTTTTTTAAATATTTTCACCACAATAGAAAATGTGTGCAGTCACTTTGTGTGATTCTATTTTTTTGTCCACAAATCTTTTTAAGATAGACGTTTTAAGGATGACAACAACCATAATTTTCAAAAATTAGTTTAAAAGTTTTCAAAAATATTTATAAATACCTGTCGTATACAAAATCATAGTTTATAGTTAAAAAGATGAGTTTTACTTGTATTTTATAGGTTTTCGAGCTATAAAAAAAACTACAGCCCTTTAAAAAAATGAACAGACATACGTTTAATCAAATAAAATAGTTTCATGTCTGGGCAAATTTGTGTCATTGTACAATTTGTGTCATTTCATTGCAGAAATTAGGTTTCATAAAAAATAAAAAAAACAGAAAACTTGCCCAAATAAGGGTAAACAAAAGATTTTAGATAGAGATGCACCAAACTGTCTAATACTAAAAACTAAAATGACTAACAACTTCCACTATCTCCTGCCTATAAACACCTTACCAACAACACTGTTTTATGGTTTAAAACAAACACACAAAAAAGAAGAAACTTGCTAAACATAAAGAAACTTTATCTGTTTCTTTATGTTTAGTTAGTTTAGTTTCTTCTTCTTTGTGTGTTACTTTGCTGAGAGAACAAATCAAAAAAAAAAAAAAAAAAAGAAATGAGCTAGTCAGTGCAGAACAATATTAGAACCAAGTTACTAACAGGCTGATTGCATTTTATTGCAGATTTATAAAACAATGTTTAAGTCAAAACGTCTTTTAAAGATTAGTATGGATGGCCTGGAGCTTCTGCAAAGCCTTTTATTAAGATGGATTCCTGGAATTTGTCATCAAGTGCCCTTGTCGTTCTTGAGCATGTAAGCATGTATATGTGCTCTGTTGTAGGGACAGAGTTCTGGTTCTTAATTTAATAATCTCACGTTACATGTCGATGTTGAGGGAAGCCCCAGGTAAATCGTTTATGTCTGACACTGTCAACCTCACAGTCAGGAGGGATAACAGTGTTGTTGGGTTAACCCCCCCTGCAGGTAGAGCTGGAGACTCGGTCAGGCATGTAGAGAACACATCGTCACGTGCCCCCCCCCCCCCAATGTTCTTAGCTTTTGACTGGGAATGCTAGCTCACTTTAATACGGCTGCAACCCTTGACTAGGTGGGAATAAATACTCCTGGAGTTGTTGCTTGTTGTTTTACGCTCAGTCTAGGTAACGGATTCAGCAGCGACCTAGGCTAAAATTATGTGTTTGTTTTTAATCATCATTAGGTAAGTTAAGGTATTTAGAGGACATGAAGCGGAATAAATAAATAAATTATCCGTTCTGTTGTGGTTGATGGCATCGTGTGACTGAGTTATCAGAGCGTCACACTGCTGGACCAGAGCAGCATCCCATGTGGAGGAAGAAGAGGAAGATGGGGGATTTCTAGTGTAGCAGTCTCTTTACATCGGCATCAAAGAGAAATTGCCAGGCAGTGCTCGTCTGTGTATGTGTACGAGGTGTCTGCGTAAGCCTGTGCATGTATGGGGGGTATGTGCCTTCTTTCCCCTTTTGAGCTGTGTCTGAGGAGAAAGAGAGATTGGATGTTGTCATAGTAACTGTGTTACGGTATATTGGTCCTCCAGTGGTGGTGAGTGACCTGGTGGAGTGACGTTGTGATTCTGCAGGCTTTTAGTAGAGATGGTTGTGTAAAGTGCAACCAAGTGTTTCTGAAGGGAAACACAATTGTACACTCAAGTACTTACAGGGCAATAAAACAAAATCAAGATCTACATTTCAACCGTGCTATGTTGACACCTTAACTTGCTTATTCCTCACAAAATCAAAAGCATATAATTGCACTACCTTGTTCAGCTAGCTGGTGACAAGAAACAAGTGATGTGTGCCCCAATTAAGATGAAGGTACTGAAGGGACCTCTTGACTCTGAAGGGCTCTACACCCTCCCTGATCATCATAAACATGTAAACATCTGCTCAGAATTAGAAAGCTGAAAGCCATTTTTGATGCATAAAGACATCTGAACCAAAAAATAAAATAAACTACTGTTCAATTCCCAACTAACAATGTTCAGTTGTTCAAGAAGTCTTAAAGGTGAAAATTCCTCCACTGGTCAGATTCTGCAATAGTCAAGTAGTCATACGTGTGTAACCTCTGTGCCTGCAATAGACCTAATTCAAGAAGAGAAGCGCAGGTTGCTCCTTTCATACTAATCCAGTAGCAGGGGTGAAATTTAATACCCACTTAAAATACAAGCTATTGGTGTGGTGTGTTGTTATTCAGAAGAAAAAAATTATTAGATATATTTGAAAGGACATAATCGACAAAGATGATGAAAAAAAAAATAGCTTGTTTCCACAAATGTATCGTTTAGATTTGATGTGTTATATCGTTGCTATGCTGCTGTGTTTAGAGAAATTTCGTTTGAGCTGTTAAGCTGTATGTTTTTATGATGTCGGATAGAGAAGCACACATATAAGGAGGACTTAATGGGTTGAAAAAGCGATATAACTCAAACATTACGGAAATATATCAGGTAAATCAGTGGATAAACATGAACATTACGGTGCTTCTTTAATTAATGATAATGAATATTAATTAAAAATGTAAAGAAAAATCCATAAGTAATGATGTTTGCCCTACTAACCCATGAGACTGCTCTAGAAACAAGAAACTGAAACGAAATGTTCACAGAAATTACAAATGTTGCTTGCATAATCTGTGTTTTTTTTTCCTTCATTATATCATCTTTTGATTATAATCTAATTATCTGCGCGTCTTTGCAAATTAAATCGTACTTTTTTCTTTTGGCTGAACTCCTGACTGTTATGTAGGTCATGCATTTAACACAGTGTAAGTTGTTAGGAGGTTTCTGTCCTGCATGTGGTACATGTGACTCGGCACATACTTGGATGATACCAACACAGGGAGTTTAGGCTTTGGATTGAAAAGTAAGTGGTGAAACATCCCTCAGAAACTCATCAGAAACGACCTCAGAGTGTATTCAGTTTTTTAATTGTTTGGCAGAGGGAATAGTGCCTGAAGTCATATTGACGCATTTTTCCCTTCTTGCTTATTCCATTATCAAAAAGACCAGAGTTTCCCTTCTTTCCTCCGGGTGCCGTGATTGCAGCCTGACTCCTGTCTAGTTCACTGCGTCTCCTCAGCGTCGAGCTCTGCCCTCATGAACGCGCCGCACTCCATGTATGCCGTCGGTTTCATCTTCAGCGTCCGCTCTCGTTTCTGTTGCAACAAAAACATGTTGAAGATGGGAAAGCTCTTCTTTTACTGCGGGATATGGGACTCTCTTCGATATGAGTCTGTTTAATAATCTACCAAAGTAAAAAGGATTCAGGGCAAAAAAAGGTTTTTGAATTATGCAGTTCGGAAGTTGTCTCCTTTAATTAAATCAGCAGCAAATTACATTGAAGCAATAAATTATTATTTTTTTCTGAGTAAAAAAGGGTTATAAAAAAAAGTCACCTACTAGCAGAATTACAATCTGTGGCAGGAAGCCAGATAGAACTACATTTCATTACGGGCCTGTTTACTTAGGAATGCCTGACTGTGTTAAAATAAGGAGCCATTATTAGAGTCCAAAAATTGCCAACGTAATTAGCCGAAGTAAAAGATGAAATTATGACGCTTGTTTTTCTGTTCAGTAGCGAATAGTGAGTTTAAAAAACATTCTTCATGTTTTGTCTTTTTCGGGCAAAGAGGGGTGGTCATTAAGTATTTGGCATAAATGTTAGCATAATACAAAATCTGTAATTGAATTTCAGAAAAACACAGATACATCTCTTTTTTTTTGCAAATTTAGAGAACCTATCAGGGTTACAGAAAGCAAAAAAAAACAAAAACGACTGGCTTTGAGATTTTTTTTTTAGTTTATCAGCCTCTTGGCATACTAGCTGCAACAGCTGCTCACCCCGCCCTCCACCCAACACTACTACTACAACCACCAGGGGCCGGGCTGATGTAACCGCTGCCAGCGTGCTCGTCACGTGACCGAGGTTGCCGGTCAAACCACGTTGCCATCTTGCAGCCGGGGGACGTGTGTACCAGCCTCCCTCCCTCCCTACCCCCCTTCTGCTCCGCCTTCCTCTATTCCCTCTTTTCAACGTACCATAGAGTTTAATCCCCAGATGCTCTATAGTAGGTGAGGGGTGGGTTCATCAATCATCATTTGTGGAGATGGTAATCTCCACTCATCTGATATGTACTATGATCTAAATCAGGTTTTCTTCTTGCTGCTGTGAGAAGCTCTTCTACAGTCCAGAAACGTTAGCCTTGCCAATTATTTCCAAGTCTGTAAATCAAAGGTGCCACTTTATTTAATGGCCTTCGGAGCGCAGTCTTGTTCGAGCAGGATATGTTGTCGGTTCACGTGGCTTATGATAGTATGGCTGATACGATGCTGATCCTGGTCTTACTGAGCAGTTCTGGCTTTATACCCTAAGGTATTATGCTGGACGCGTCTGAATCATATCTGTTAACAAGTGTTATAGGTTCATACTGCGCCGTAATTTTAGCCTACTTGTTTTAAAATATTGAATTGTTTTTTTTTATATACGTTTAACACTGTGTGAATTGTCTGTCATTTTGCTGCTGGTACGCACGATTTTCCCCCAAGGGTTATAAAGAACCTTTATATTCTATGCTACAGTTTATTACGCTTTTGATAATAATGTTTAACCTTCTCTATATACAGCTTGTGAATTTTATGTATCACCAGTCTACTGTCAGCAAACACATTGTTTTTTTTTTCCTATTTAACATTGTTTTTTTAATTGAAATGTCTGCAACATGCAAGTCTGAAATGAAGATCAATAAATATGGACATACACAGGGTATATGCATGGATTCAAAATAATGTATGTATAAACCTTTCCATGCACTTCTTTACTATATTGATGTTACACTATAATTATAGGTTTTCTATATATTGTGCAGCCTTAGTCCTAACACTAATACTCAAAGGGTTGTAAAGGAATTTAAGAGATCTGTTGCAAGGGCACGTTTATTGCAAAACCTCAGATTATGACAGCCTACTTTTGCATTCATGTAATGTTAACTTGAGAATCTATTTCCCCAAATTAGCACTAGCATATTATTTATAGCCCAGTTATACTTATGATTTCCTGTTCATTCTCGAAACACGTGAAATCCCAATTGTATTCAAGAATTTGAAGAGGTTTGCAAACTTGCGTGCTCCGAACTGAATTTGCAAAAATAACAATAGTTCAAAAGAAAGGCTGTATTTCAGTGGAGATTTGCAACATCCTCTCAAAATGTGTGGTAAGTTGATGATTCACTAAATTGAGTCAATAAAAGAAAAACTTGTTTTACAGCCTGATCTTACCCCCTCTGTAAGTCGTTGGAGAGTAGTTTGTTTTCGGCGTTAAAGTATCTTTCAGAACCAGGCGTCGGAGGTGTCTGGGCATACCTCACGCCTGCTGGCAGCAGAATGGGCTTTTGTGTGGATAAAGTTTTAAACATCTCTTACATGAAAGGAGGCCTGGCTCGGTGTTGCATGTCTCCCGTCGGTGAGTCACACAACCAGCCAGCCATGTTTAATGTGATCAGCTGCTGGCCGACACACTGCTGCGCTGCCCTGACGATCGCATTGGCAGGGAGACCCGTGGTGTTGAAATGATCCAAAGCTCTGAGGTCATGTTGTGGGTTCAGTTTTTGCAGTTTTGGAGCTGATGTAGGAGTTACTTAGGAACTGTGATCCAGCTCTTGGGATGTTCTGAAGAAATAACTCCAGGGTTAAACGTGTCCACACCGGATTAAACTCCAATTCCCTCAACATTCTGTGTTTATCTTCATTGCAGCAGTGAATAGTGTGTTGGGAGGGGGGTGGGGGTGGTACTACTCAGACAGAAGATGTTCGTATCGGAGGAAGCGGTTCATGATGACGTAATCAAAGCATCCAGATCATCCAGAAGCTCAGAGTAAATCTCTACAGAAAGCTGTGACAAATGCTCAGGGGTGTGGTACAGATGGGAGAACCAGTGTGCTCTATTCTCTATTTGATTTTTAGAATAAAAGCATGCAAAGTACAAACCCAGTTAGGGGGAGGGGAGGACCGCCCAGGCTGTGAAAAACCACAGCCCGTCTCATTTTCCTCAGTGTCTTCTCCTTTGATAGGCAGGTGTCGTTTAGTTTCTCAAGGAAGTGCCTCGTTTTCTCTAGCTCAATCGGACCTGCTTTGACCAGTGACCACTTTGGGTCATCCAAACTGGCGTGGTACATGTTGGGGATTTCTCCCAGCAGCTGTGGGGACTTTGTAGGTCGCCGCCTATGTCTGGAATGACCGACACTCGAAGCATGTGGCTCAATGAGAGGCAGAAATCCTCTGCCACACCCAACTCTTGACAACAAATCAAAATAGGAATGTCAGCGTTTTAGAGAATTCATTTCCAGATTGTGAAAAAATACTTTCAGGCATTTAGTAACTGGATTAAAATGTGTTTTTTTCCCTTCTTTTTCTTTCTACTGTTGTCAAAAAAGACCTCTGTAATTCATTCTGTTAATCTGGGCTTTCACTGCTGGGAATGACCATTGAATGGTGTTGCCCCCTGTTGGCTGCTTTTGTTAAAAATCACCAGCAGGACTGGAGGTTCTCATGTCTAATGGGCATTGATTTTAGTGCTACAACTAAGTCGTTAGATCTAATCTACACCACTTAGCGAGTTTATATTGTAATTACTGCTTTTAATTGCTGCTCAATCCCCTCTCTTGTTTACTTTTCAGATAACTTCAAGTCATAGAAAATGTATACTTTTTTTTTGCTTTTAGACAAAATGGACTCAGACAGCGTGGCCATACAGGAAACAAATTATGTTGTCTGTCATAAAGGAAGAGTCCCTTGGCTGTGTTATTCCAATGAATCACTGGCGTTATGTAATACACAGAAATTTAGACGTTGTGTTCTGCCTCTTTTGAAGAGAGACAGCATTATTACATAAATCATGTTTCAAAATGTGTGCTCTATACATGCTTTAGAGGTAAAGGAGAAAAGGTATAAGTTGATTTTTGTTTTAATGGAGCAATAACTGGAAATAAGAGTTTATTAAAACCTAAGTGACCTTGCTGAGGGATGTAGTAATGTGAAAAATCTGTGTTTGCTTTGTCAATTAAAAATAAACAAAAACTTACATGTTAAATTCTGTTACCATGTATTGGCTCTCTTGGTAAAAATATTTATAAAGGATGAAACAAATAAATGAAAATCACTCTCACAAAAAAACAAATTTTTTTATTAACGAACTGGGACAGAAATTCTAATAGTAAAGATATATTAGTTTTTAATTACATAATAAATGAAACAATTATTGGCTCCCTTAATAATGTATATTAGAAAAATAATGAAAGCATTTTTACCTTTAAAATGTACTTTTGTAATTTAAACCGAAATACTTTATAGGGACTTTTAATTACTGATTTAAACTGTTTTATTTTCCCGTGCCCTAAGTATGACCAAGAAGCTAATTTGTAATGACCATCGAACACCAGACTGAATGGGTACATGTTTTTATCGCACTAAATGAATATCTCACAGAATTCTCCAATTGGTTAGTGTGATGGTTGCAAAGAAGATCATACCTATATTAGAAGCTATCTACATGCCAACTAGTCAGCCTTTTCTGTGGCTCTATGGCAACCATCACCTACCAGATCCAGATTGGAGTGACATCAAACAAATCAAACAAATAATGAGTGGAAAGGTTTGTTTTGGGTACAGTGGGGTGTGTGTGATGCTTTGGACTCGTTTTTCTAATACAATATGGATCTTGTTAGTCTGCAATGCTCTTTCAGATATTGCAAATATGGTAAGATTTTACCTGAACACATAAACAATTTGGCTTTCCCAGTTCTGAGATTTAAATGCTTTGGGGGAAAAGAAAGTGAGCAGAAGTGAACTCTGCAAGCAAAGTCAGGAAAAAGACTAATTTCTCATTCATAGGTTCTGAGTTCTTGTCAGAGTGGCTTATTTCTTCTTATTATGACCTATCTTTTTGTCTCTGCCTCTAGTAGTAGTATAGTACTTCCCCAGTATCTTAATTAGTCTAGTCATGTAGTCTTAGTCTAGTTTCTCTCCATCTTCTGCCAGTAGATGCACCTCAAGGTTTTTATGTGGGTGTCAGCATGGTTTATACTTTCAACAACCTTTTTGATTCTGCTCATGTGGAGGGCTTTGCATCTATTTTCCTTGCACTATATGTTTTGCCTTTTTCCCTGAGTCTTACCCGTCCGTTTGACGTCTCAACAGAACAACGACAACGAGACTCCACTGCACTGTGCCGCCCAGTACGGCCACACCAAAGTGGTGCGCCTGCTGCTCGAGGAGCTGACGGACCCCACCATGAGGAACTACAAGTTCGAGACCCCCCTGGACCTGGCCGCTCTGTACGGTCGCCTGGAGGTGGTGAAGTTACTGCTCAGCGCCCACCCGAACCTGCTCAGCTGCAACACCAAGAAACACACCCCTCTGCACCTGGCCTCTCGGAACGGACACCTGCCTGTGGTGGAGGTGCTGCTGGATGCTGGCATGGACATCAACTATGAGGTGTTTGTTGCATATTTGCATGTATTTCTTCCCATTTGTGACAACTTAAAAGCTTATCTTTTTAAATGTAAACACTGCAGGTGATGTTGAGTATAAACCATTGTGATATCAAAACTAAGACAACCTTTCTCCCTTTGGCGGAACTTCTACCTAAGGATCACACTGTGACTTCCATCTGCCTGGATTGACTTCCACCCTCATTGTGCCCTCCTTTCCTTTAAAATCAACAATTTGGGATCCCTTCAGAATCCTTCAGGCTCTAGCATCCTGTGGGTCTCAATTAGCTCAGTTCCCTGAGCTGGAAAATGATCCACTTTTACTTCTCAACCACATAATTGTCTTTAAAGCTGCAGTCTGGTCGGTTGAAAACGTATTTGTTGCCAAACGCTGTTTATCTTGTTCAACTCTTACTGCAGTAACCTGGCTGGTTGAGTCCGCTGGAAAGGAACTACTTTCTTTTTCAAATCACATTTAAATGTAAGATTTGGATGTTTGAATCTAGGGGTAGGCAAATAAAAAATAGGAATTATTTGATGTATTGCAATTATCTATTTTCCATGGGGTGAATCCTCACTAAGGCCGGTTACAATAACTCAATAACCCAGAAGAGAGTCTCTAGATTTGTCACTGGTTGAAAAAGTCTGTTATACAGTATATATCAGTTCAATTTAAAACCATCTTTTTCCGCCTGAGTTTAAAACATCTATTTGGTATGCATTGCCACCAGCACTGGTGAGGAGTGTGGATTTGAATGGAAATTTTCAAATACGACTTTCCTACATTCAATGGAGAATCATTAAACTCTACATACAATTTAATTCAATTTCAAAGTAGCATTGTCATGTTTCAGCCGCCACATGGAGGACAAATACCGATCAATACTGACATATTGATCTATAAACTGGCAATGATGTTTATTACCATAGTTGTTCAAGTTAATTAAATTATTAATAGGTACTCCAATAAATGGTTCATATACCAATTATTACTTTATCTGCAATATTGATGTATTTAGTGAAACATTGAATCAAATTGAAGTCAAATTAAGTCAAAATGATTTGAAATTGAAATTTGAGGTTCTTTAAATGACCCAACCCCAGTTGATTTTTTTTTAACTCTGCATCTCATGAACTCTTTGCTTTCCCATGCAGACGGAGAAAGGAAGTGCTCTGCACGAAGCTGCCTTGTTTGGGAAGACAGAAGTGGTACAGAAACTACTCAGTGCAGGTAGGAGCTCATAATCAACACGCAAGCAAATACATATTATTACATCAATGGCTTTTCCTTAATTGTCTTGTCCTAACAAACTCGGGGTGGTCAATCAATTACTGAAAGAGGCGTAAGGCGTCAGTGTTTCATTGGGATTTTATAAGAACCAATAGCACAAATTTGTGCATAATTGTGAAGGGAAACATTGTCAGATTATTTGTAAATAAAAAAATAAACGTGTTGTGCATTTGTATTCAGCACCATAACTCCTCAGAATAATTCCACCTGTTTGTCTTTTAATCTCAGTATAAAACCTGCTGTTCTGCAAAAGCCTCAAAATGTTTGTTCTACAGCATTATCAAACAAAGAACTTTCTCAAGACCAGACACATCAGGCATAAAAGAAAATAAATAATCGGTGAAACAGCCAAGACGCCTGCAGTAACTCTGGAGGGTTTATAGAGACCCCGGTGTGACAAAATCTGTTAACAAGCCGACGGTAATTCATGCACTTTACTAATGTTGCCCTTACGACCGAGTGGCAGAAGAAAGCCGTTGTTGGAAGAAATCATTAGGCTGTTCTATTATTTCCGTAACGCTTGTGTTGTGAGAAAGTGCTGTTGTTAGATGAAACTGGAAATAGACTTTCGGGGGAAAAATCCTTCTGCAAAATAGTATCACAACGGGATAAAATGCACATTCAATAGGGGTGTCCCAATCCAATATTGATGTAGTATTGTTGTAATCCATTGATTAATGGTAAATAAATCCTTTTCTCTCACAACTATTGTTGTGAACCATTGTCCTTTTAGTAACATCACCTAATCAAGCCTTTTCCAACATTCCACTGTACAAAAGTAATGTAAATAGGATTCAGACTGACATTGACTTTTGAGTCAATATCGGTATTGGGGTCATACTAAAGACTGAAATATCAGTATCGTATCAGATGTAAAAAAGGTTTTATCGGTACACCCTAAATATGAACACCACATGTTTCAGACATTATTTGTTAAAAATCATGTTTACCATTTATTCGCCTTTGCAAGTCTGGGCTACTTTCTGTTGAAATCATGATATGTTGTTGTTGGGTTTTTTTGGCAAATAGAAAAATGGGAAAAAATTCTGTAAGTTGCTGTATACACATTTTACACACATTTATTATACAGAACATTTTATTGTTTTTACAGGTATCGATGTAAATATTTTTGACCAAAAGGGTTTGACAGCGATGGACACTGTCAAAGTCATGCCCTCCCAGAAGAGCAGAGAAATAGCTGCCCTCATCCTCGGTAAAGTCTGAACGCAGGACCGAGAGCTGCACGGAAAGCACCTTTTGAATTCTGTCTGATACAATCTTCTGTTTATTACAGGGCACAAGACTGGAAAGCCCCCCGTCATTGACCTTCCTCCTCCGCCCATTCCTCCACCTCATGAGAGTCCCAGCCCACGGAAGAAGGGTGAATTTTACTGAGATGGTTTAAGAAAACACGGTATTTCTGCAACCTGCTAGTTTAACCTTATTTCCAACCTGTTTTTTACAGGTAACCTGGAAAAAGTGAAGGAGCTAATATCGGGGCTGGCCCCGGGACCCGAGGAGGAGAGCCCGTATGAAGCTCTGTTTGAAGCCACATCATGCCACTCTTTAGACAGTCTCACGAGTGGCAAGTCCTCCGACAGGGACTCAGGACGGCCCGACAGCGAAGTCGGCAAGGTTGGTTATCATTTTAACCGAATCCCGCTGTCACACAAAAACAAGATTTGTCATTGTCAAAGGTTTATAAAGGAGGTTTAATCCAAAACTCCCACTAGAGGGAGATGGTTTCCCACTTTATGTGTAACTGAGATAAAGAAGACCATATGAGCATTAATATTTATGTTAACTTCAACGTTTTAAGCAACTGTGTTGAAATAAAAATAATAATTTCTGATTATTACAACACGAATATTTATTTATTTATTTATTACAGAAAGATCGTACTGTCCACTCATCACACACCGCGCCAGGTCATGAAGAGCAGACGGGCCAAGAAGTAAGGTCACATGACTACGAGAGCAGTTTCAATTTGACACCTTAAGAGTTTATTTTTTTTTAAATTATGATTTTTGTTTGCAAATGTCCATAATAAACACTTACGGTCTAAATAGTAACAGTAAAAATAATCAGAATGAAAGAAGACATTTGAGATGAAATAAAATCTAAAACCTTGACTGCAAAAATGCAAGTTAAAATCATTTGTATATATATCTTTTGGTTCTCCATTTTAATTGAAACTTATTTACTGATATTCCTAGTACCTTTCTTATTAAAAACTGATTTGCTTTTTGATATATAGGTTTGCGCTTAAGTAAGTAACATGCCAAGGCTATTCACTGATGCATAGTAAATGTATTTAGATCTGATACTAACCCCTGGGGGACACCCAGAAAAATGGACCCAACTTTAGGTTTATGGTTTTTACTTATTTAAGTCTCATGATCAGCCCAGATAATATAGTAATTTACCCATTATAAGAGTCATTGAGATATAAATTTAACACATCCTAAAGAGTTGTGTTTTTTGTAGGCTCTTTTTATAGGTAGCAGCATAGATCAAAGGACGCGGCCAGCAGAGGAACAGGAGGATCACACGTACGAGTTGCTGCTGACTGCAGAAACCAAAGTCATACCGCCCAGTCGGGAGTCCCAGTCCAATAAAAGTACTGGTGAGCTTTTACAGTAACCCTAAGGGAGGAAGACTGGAAGACTAAGTGTGCTTACCCATTAAGTTTGTTAGTTTATGTTCCAAGTGGTCTGTTTTTTTTTGGGGGGGGGGGAACATTTGAGAAGTTTATTCACAAGTGTTTCATTTTTTATTTTTTACAACAGCCACAATACAATCTTGTTTGCAAACAAGCAGCCCCAACTCATGCAACACTTTTGAATGTGAAACATGTATCTGGATTAAACTGAATTAACCAGAGTGGGCCTTGTGCACAAAACATGATTTTATTATATTTCACCTCCATTATTCTCTGACTAAAGTTTCTGTTAACAGGGAGAACCAGAAAAAGATTTCATTTGAAATAATTTGAGATATTCCTTCCCTTCCTCTTGTTTCCTGCCTTCTCAGATGAGAATGCCACTACACAGTCTTCCAGCAGTGCCCTAGCTCAGGTAAGGCTTTTTTTTTTCCTAAAATTGTTCTACTGTGTTAACATATGACTACTGGATTAATAAATTGGCTCCACCTACAAGAGAACTTCAGTTTCGGTAAACAATTTGTTGATTATGACCATCCTTTGTAAAAGCAATAGAATAGTAAAAAAGGGGGGTTTCCTTTCCAGAGTTTCTACATGTGTATAATGTTCCTGATTTGTGAAATAAGTTCCTTTATTTTTGCATTTTTGAGATTCTTTCTTCCAAATTTTCTTCTTGCAACTTCTGAGTTTAAATGAAATAGATTGGTGTTTAGGATCAGTGTATTCTACATAAAAAAAAAAGCTGCTTTTGTTTTTAAAAAAAAAATGGTTTTAATTTTTTAAAGACTCTTCACTCTTTGCAGCATTTAACGTATTGCTGAACATCACTTTTCCCAGGTTATAGACGGACGCGAAGAACTAAGGCAGGGTGTATTGTTGCTGTCCAAAAATTATGCATCGTTTCAGTGAGAATTAAGAAAACCAATGCATTTGTTTGTGTTTGTATTTTTATATATTTTTTGAAAGTAAGTCCTAAAAATATGTCAAGGCTCAAAAATGTCATTTGTTCTTTGCATTTTTGTATGGCTCAGACAACGAGTGATACTAATAATGTAATCTGGCTTAGAATAAGAATGTCAACACTATCGTTTGTATGCTAAGATAATGGCTAACATTTCTTTAAAAAATACCAATTCATATCTGGAGATAAACCAGAACTTAACTCAAACCGTGTGAATGATTCATTACATACCTCAATAGTATTCCCAATTTATTTTATTAATTAGATGTAGTTCTAGACGTAGTCCTTTCAATACTGCACTTAGTTTTTCGGAAAGGGTTTGGATTAGTCTGTTACAGCTAATACAATTGGCCACTGCACAGGAATACTATGAAGGTTATAAGCTGTGTCTAACGTTTTGATTGACTCTTCTTTTAGGGCAAAACCTCTGTGCCCCCCAACGACCTCAGACCGCCAAGTAAGACGAAAGACAGTCTGCACCCTCCTGCACGAATCATTCCACGAGCACCAGGAGGTGAGTCCTCCGATTGTAGTTACCAAATAAGGTGCAACAACCCCCGGCGGTTTAATGCCGCAAGTGTAAGAAAAGATGCTCCGACCTGAAAGTCACCAGCCAAGCACGTCCGTGAAACCGAGATGAGCTGGCTTGCGTTGGGAGGCTCACCGACGGAATGCACAATTGGCATTCTCAGGCACTAGAGCGGATTTTCCCTATTGGGAGCGAGCTGATTGACGTGCTCTGGCAAATGGGCAAGGCACTTTTCAATGCCAATATGAAACTGAATTCTTGATCCGATTGTGAGTCACGTGTCAGTTTAAAGTCGGCCCAGCGTTGAAACAGAGATGAGGATGATGGATGCTGGATATCTGGTGGTTCACACACAGAACCTTGCAAAATTCTCTATGTCCTTGTAACCATTTTATACCTTTTTGTTCCCCCCACATTAAGGAAACATGGTTTTACCAGCTTAACAAAAAGATTTGGGGGGAGTGGGGTGGTGAATGCAATTGCTCGCCATGTTTTTAAGGCATGTATGTCTGAACGTTTAGGGGCTGTCATGACTGCACTGTGGCGCCAGGGCTTTAACAGATGGCAGACTCGCAGTGTTTTAGCTCAAAGAATGTAATAATATAAGCCATATTTGGATACGTAGTGTTGATAATTGTAGTGTTGGTTTTGTTTCGATTTTTCATAAATTAAAGTAGGTTTGTCTCCTATTTTCTTTTTGTTTGGTTACTAAAATTATTAATCTAAATCAACAGATGGCATCACTACTGTCAACTGAAAAAAGTTTTTTTGTGCTTAAGAATCATCATTGAAGGCTCTTATTGAATGCTTGTTCTGTTTCTATACTATTTACCAACGAGTAACTTGTGGGAGACGGATTTGTTCATTTAATCTTCTGCATAATCGGGTCTTTAAAAAACACATTTGCAAACACACATGGATTATTATGTTACCTTCTGTGAGAAGAAGAGGAAACAAACCAAATCCAATTTATAAAGTGGTACAAAGATGTTTTTTTTTTGTGTGTGTGTTTGTTCCTGGTATTAAACCTAGAAAAACTTGCTGTTTTATTTCTTATTTGATTTCTTCCTCTTTTGTCTCGTACGTCAGTGTTTGCCTCTGTCTGACTTCTCGGAGACCAAACATAAGAGCAGGTAGCAGGTAGATGACATTGGCAGGAACAGCAACGTGACCGTGTTTGTCTTCCGTCAACAAAACACGCTGCTGTTCTCAGCAGGAATGTTTTGCTTCCTTATAAATTCCCAGTGCTTGCATGTTTCGGTGCGCCCAGAGGATGATTGTCACGAGTATGCTGCACAGATACTGATTTATGAACTGGGCTTCTGTTGTTCGTGGAAGCAAGCGGAGTATGTTTGGCTTTTCTGTCGTTTATCTGCAGGATCTGTTCTTTACAGCTTCTCGACGCTTGTCAAAATTAACGTTTTCATACCGTAGCAACTTTTTCAGCTTGTCACTTCACTTCCTGTATAAGATTCCCGGGATCGAATACAAGATCGCAGGTAGACTTAAACTTTGATTGGGCCTTTCTTACATCCAACCATTATCTAACCCGCTGGTGCCTATCTCCAGCTTACAATGGGCAAGAGCCAGGGGTAAACCCAGGTCGCCAGTCCATTGCAGGGCAATACACAGACATACAGGACAAACAACACCACATACCTGCACTCACACCTGAGGACAATGTAGACTGCCCAATCAGCCTAACAGTCATGTTGTTCTCAGCACTGTGGGAGGAAGCCGTAGTACCCGGAGAGAACCCAAGCATGCAAACTCCATGCAGAAAGACCCATGAATTGAACCCAGAGCATTCTTGCTGCATGGCAACAGTGCTACCCACTGCGCCACTGTGCAGCCCGACCACACTTACAACTCTTTTGTTGCTCTGGCGGCATGTTTAGGCTGAAAGGTGAACCTTTACTCTAGTTTTATGACCAAGACTGCTCCGGATTTACCATAAACTCTGACCTGCTTCTCTGTTCCTGCTGAGGAGGAGTTTCTAAGCGGAATGATGCATTCACACCAGATTTTATACGTCACATGTCCGAAGCCTCGCAGTGACGAGCACGAATTAGTGAATGTCCTATGAATCTAAAGTAAAAACCCAGTTTTCCACGGATCGACTAAAACGACACAGATGGAAGACTGAGAGCCACCGCTGCCTCCAAACCATTGACATCATCAGTCAGATATTAGAGGCGCCGAACGCTGCCAAGTAAAACTTAAGTCCCACCTCTGTGGTGACCTCACCCCCCCCTGCTAAACCTTCCCTTATCATCTGATTGAGCATGTGTTTTAACTCCACGCCGGGGTTAACACCATGTGGGCCTGCTGGGTTCACACTGATGTGCTCATTGGGCGTTCACACTCCTCCAGCTGCCAGGGAGAGCGTGGGTTGTTTGGTGGTGATTTCGACATGTGTACAGAACGCTCGGTCGCCCTGTATAACGGGCACAAAAAAAAACCTCCCCACACACACACACGCGCACATCAGCGTGTTGTTTGGTTCACTCCCTCCCTCCAAATTGTACCTAAAATGGTAGAGATCAGTGAGGTTTGTTATTTGTTTCACTGGCTGCATGCACAACAGCTCTGTTTGCGCAGGACTAAAGAACAGTGTTACCACCGGGGTTGTTGGTTTCCTGCGGTTCTCCTGTCCCAGATTTGCTGTCACCAAACACCCCAACCCTGTCACCCCGGCGGAGCCCACACACATACACACTCCCACAGCATGTGTCACAGGACTAATTATCAGGAGTCTGGCTGGTGGAGGATAGGGTGATTCAAATTTCCATTCCTGAGCCACCCTTAGGGTCTAGAATTAGAAGCCAGAAGACGCAGAGGGCGGCCGGTGAACGCAGCAGACGACGGCACGCATCACTACATTAGAGAGGAGGACAATATAGAACCGGGTTTAGAAACATTGGGCTTTGTTCTATCGGGGTAAGTTTGTCTTTTTGAAAGCAGACACAGTAGATTTGATTGTGGAAAAGAAGCTTAGGAAGCAGTAATTCCTTCGGGAGAAGCGGGGGTGGGGGTCTAATTGGCTAATTGTATTCGTCATTTAGTTTTTCATCAAGAAACTACAACTGTAAGTTTTTCCTTTTTTTTGTTTTAATGTTGCATTAAACGTGTGCAGGTTTGCACAAGAGGTGATTTAGTGCCTTGGAACGATTCCTGGCTGACCTAACATCCTTGTCGAAATGAAGCAGCTCTCTTAGACGACTTACTTCCACTCTCTGTTACAAAACGCAGACAAGCTGGCCCTGGAATTCACTCATTTCTCCTACCAACAAACACCCTTTTCCTTGCTCCATCTCTTCTCTCTCCCTCTTCGTCCCTCCTCGTAGGAAACAATTGCAGATCTGTTTTAGGGTTTGTGTGGGTGGGTTCTTATTAGCCTTCCTCTCTGGACTTGCTGTTCATATTGAAGTCCACTTTCTGGTCTGCTTCTTTTTTATTGTTCCTTCCTCTCCCTGTCTTCAGATAACTCCCCGGATCAGGGAGCAGGTGTTCTAGAGCAGTTCACTGGACTCTTGCACGGATCCTCTCCCGTCATTGACTGCCGCGAGGACGCCTTCAGACTCCCAGGTGCTCCGCCAACAAATCACGGCCAGCCAGCAGGAGAGAAACCCGCCAAAGTGACAGAGGAGCCTCCGAGAGCTCCACGTTCTCCCTGCCGAGCCAGCATGGCCGCCATCCTGACGGACTGTGATCCAAAAGCGATTTACGCCACTGTGAACAAGGAGCCCAGGGACTCTGCCATTAGGATGCGTCCTCCTGGAGACCTGAAGCTGGCCCGTAGCCTCTCCAAGTCCGACTCCGACTTGCTCGTGTCACCGCCCGGTGAGGAGGAAGGGGGTTTGGGAAACCGAAGCGAGTCTGTTTCTAACTGTAGTGCCGGAAAGAAGAGGCTCGAGAAGTCTCCCTCCTTCACCTCAGAATGGGACGAGGTAAGCGTTTGCTCTTTTAAAACACTATTAATGCATGAAGTGCCCAAATGCAACAAACTCTGTAGCATCTCCAGTTAAAATGATAGTACTTGCGTCTGGAATTTCCCATTCCTCTTGTGATTCGCAAAGATATAAAGACCCAAGTCTTTTTAATCCGCTATACTGATTAAATTTAAATTTAAATATCAGCAAACAGAACTTTGATTAGCCACCTGTCAAACTAAGAGGGGAGGTCAAACATCTCAAGCTCAAACGTTCCACAAACACAGAAGCTAATACAAAATCTGTTTGTTCATGTACATAAAAAAATATTTAAACTAATGAAGTTTTATATTTACATTTACCAAAAATGCTATACTTTTATTAATTATACAATTTTTCTGACTTAGAATCTGATCGTAGTTTTGCACTCCTCCCTCTTTTTTTCTTTTTAATTTTTAACGATAAATGTTTACGATTTTTACGATTAAAATGCACAAGAAAAACATCAGACTTACCTTCTGTGCTTCCTTTGGAGGAAAAATTTTTTCTTTAAGAGTTGTGTTTATGGTTTATTTGACCAAAAAAGAGAGTAAATATTTATAGTTAGTTGGTTTAGTATTGTAGTTTGTTGCTTAACTACAATACATGGTTGTAAGTTTTTCTTTAGTCCATTATATTTATTTTGCTACAACTGCAGAGTTAATTAAATAAGGTCTGTCATTTCCCCTTTTTTTTAACAATCTGCCATTTGTGTCCCAGTTATTATCCCTGATATCTCTGTTCATGTTTTTGGGGCACCAGGTTTACTTAATCTACAGCTTAAACAAAGCCAGAGCTCTGTAAGACTGGGCAGAGAGCATCTGTTAACATCAGTTTTTGCCACATTAGCAACAGCTAATTGTACCAGGGTATGGACTTTGACTAGACCCTTTTAACCAATTATTGTGCTTTATTTCTGAATGATCCAACTATATCTCTAGATGTGCGTTTAAAGTTCTACTGGAGGGCAGATCTGTAGCCCAGTCTGTTTTCTATCCTCTTTGCAGAATTGCCCTGTTTTCACTTCCCTCCCTGTGTCCCTGTCAACTTTCACCATATTACTTAACCCTGGTAAAGAATAGTATCCCCATACCATACCATGATGCTGCCACCTCCGTGCTTTCCTAGGGGGATTCAGTGTTCTCAGTGATGCGCTATAAAAAATAATTTAATGCTAAAACTGACCAAAACACATTTCCTTAGGTTTGCAATGTCCCGTATATACTTATATACCTTGTGGCAGACTGCAAACGGACCTTATCATGACTTTCTTTTTTACGATTGTCATATAGTTGGAGTGCATGGCAATTATTTGTACCGGGAACATATTCTCCCACTTAATCTGTGAAAATACCCTGTGCCTTTTGGCAAATTTGCCATACTCTTTATTTTAGTGGATGTTTTAACAGTTCTCTAGAAGATTTGTTGTTTACAATGTTATAATATAATTTGTTTATAACCTAACGCTGTGTTTCATTTTGTGATGCTCTTTGTTTTTTGTTGACTGAGCTTCTTCCATTGAGAACCACTGTAAATTTATACTAAAGCTGCATAAAATATCACAGCAGTCATAATTATAATATCTGACACAAAAAAAAAACATGTTTCATGCGATATTTAGTTTGGTTTTTTTTAAATAAGAAAAATGACATTTGGAATGAATGGATTTGTGAGGTTGCTTACATTAGGGTCATGCAGAACTGATCCTTTGTTTTTTTCCTAAGTGATGAAATATCTTTTTACCCCATAGTGAACACACACACACTCAGCTGAGAGAATTGCATACTTCATGTTCTGATGTTTTTGCTACTGTGGACAGGTTTGTATGCAGGTAGCTGAACTATAGTGCAGACTGCTGTCCCTGACGGAGGTTATTAATGGTTGTACGTTCAGGCTGTCCAGCTGTTAGTGTTACCGTCGGTGCAGAATTTTTTCTTTTGCATTGACATGAATTGCTAATGGGCCCCCCACTATAAACGTTACATATAAATATCTTATTTACTCATTATTTGGTTGTGTGTGTGTTTTTTATTTGTCAGTAATTAATTTCCAGATGCAACATTCCTGCATGTCCCTACAGGCTGACGGGCTTCAGTCAGAGCTGCACGCCACCGCAGTGCAGCTCTGACTTTCACAGAAGAGGAGAAGTGGTCTTTGAGTGGTGTTTATGCACAACAGTAATTTGAAACTGCTGTTTGCGCTGTCTGGAAAAACTCATGTCAACACTTCCAACTTTAGAGTCTCTGGGATAGATTCTGGCCCCTACAAGGCTTTTTACAGGAACCTGTTCTGTGGAGGTGAAGGTGAATCTAAATATCTTGGCTCGTTGGCCCATTCAACGACTTGTTGCTCTGTCAAGGTAACCTTGGGAGGTACGTTTTTGCATTGGTGAGGATTTCATTGGACGTTTTGTCAATACGCCGCTGTCTTTTGAGAAACTGCAAGTTGGTGCGTAATGACTATACATGCTGGTTTAAGGCAATTTGCAAGACTATTACTTTTTCTATTTAAATGCACATTCATCCAAATCCAGAAGGGGATTGATTCACAATTAAGGTCAAAACCCCTGTCAGACTTTAAATGTTTGGAGATATGTTTGATAAAACAATGTGATATAAATATGAAAAAGTAAAATACCATGTCAACAATTAGTTATACTCTTCTCAAAAAGCAACGATAAATACCTGTGTTAGCATTACAACAATCAAGCTCTTCATAAATGCTGACCAGTGTTTTGCACTCTCTTTCAGCTTGGAATGTCTTCCTGCCATGCCTATATGTTTACAGATCATCTTATCAGATTAAAATCTCGAATCATCTAGAATATTAACCAAAGTGTTTTATACCAGATCTGCCATTTGTATAATAATTTTGTGGCTTAATTGTATATTTAGTTCACCTGATTCCCACCACAATCTGATATAGTTGGTCATAAATTGGTAATTAGAAATTTTATTTTATTATTTTCGAATTAGATATCAATATCTCCGTACAGGACAACAGTAAAGATCATACCTGTCCACACTGAGCAGTTGTGAAAGCATGTCAACTATATGACCCTTATTTATTTTTTCTCCAGTTGTTCAAGTATCTTTTTTGTGTGTGAAATTCACCATTTCTATTCTATTTTTTGTTGATACTTTTTAAATTCTGATCGCTAACGCTAATTGTATTTTTCAGTAGTAGCATTACATAAAATGCTGATCTTATGCCAATAGACTTCCTGTTTCCATGAGGTATGAATATAGTTTGCAATGTGAAATTAGGACACTTCAATTAAAGCTTCTTTTGTTTTAAGGCTGTTTTGCTAGTAAATGTTAAGGAAAAAATGTGTTTTACTGTGGGAGTATTACCAGGCAAGTAGCGTCTGAGTAGTTTACCCTCATCCGATCAAATATTACATAATCAGTCAGGATTTGTTTGGAAAAAAAAATTCTATCTACAATATGTTTAAACAGCAACACTTTCCTGTCTATAAATAAAGTGCCTTTTTAAATTTCACTTTATTTTTTGGGCTATAAAGGGTATTGAAAAAACATGGAAATTACTTTGGAAAACTAATTCAGATTATTGTTATGCGGGAGGGCTAACAAACTCAGACAGGTCTTGTTTTCCATCTTAAACGACTCGCTTCCTGATAGGTTCACTGCAAAGTACAGTGATACAGTTTCACAAACACGCTGCCAGAGGGGGAACCCTTTTGGAGAGCTTGACACGATTAAGGCAGCTGTATCATTACTCGAATGTTAGACACCGCTACTCCTGCTCCCAAAATCCTCCTTCAGCTAATAACATTCTTGAAGCCTTCTTAATGATGTTTGTGCACACACAAAGTTCACCCCCTATCCACGGTACCCAGTGTACTTGTAAACGTTGCACCAAACAGTAATGTTTGTCGTCCCCTTGCGTCAGGCAGGTGCATTCTGCTGAATGAACTGTCCAGGTTAAGGTTTTTTTTTTTTTAAGGCCTGTAGGTTTCCATGAATCTTTTATGTAGCTTGCTAGCAGAAAGTACAACATCTCAGCCCTAATTATTCATTCATCCAACATGAGTGTGTTTTTTTTTTTTACCCCAATAAATCAACAGAAATAGTTTGAGTTGTTTGGTGCCATTGATGTCATGGATCTCTGAACCCCTTGCTATGCGCTTCTGTTGCAACCTACAGACTGTCTTTGTGTGAAACAGCCTGTCAGGCACACTAAGAGCTTTGTGGCTGTACGCATATGGCAGCAAGAGTGACTTTGAAATATACAAGCAGTAAGCTGCGTTGTACAAAAATTTAAGCCGGCTGCCTCTGAAAGAGGAGGCTTTGAAGAAGCAAGCAAGAGCGCTCAACTCTGTCCTATTCTGCTGGAGAAGATATCCGGATTTTATTTTATTTTTTTATAATTTTTGTTTCTCTCTGCCTCTCCCTGTTTTTAATTCCAGTTTAAATGAGATGAGGGAATTACGGATCGAGTACGAAAGTTTCTTCTCTCATGGACATTGATTCAGGTGCATTTGAGGCCCGTGTTCAAAATCCTCAAACGCTTTCTCATGTATTTCACAGAGTTAGCCCTCACATGCTCGAGATGGAACTCTTTTAATATTTATTTTGTGGTGCAGAGGAATTTGTGTGGAAAGTTGTAAAAGTTTGATTGGGTATATAGCCTTGCCTGCACTCTGTTTTAATAATGCTGGACGAGTCATGTAAAACTTGCAGAGTCCCTCCTCATTTTTGGTCTGTTTGCTGTCCCTTCTGCCCCTGTGAGTGCCTCTACAGCAAGCTGCTGTGACAGGCGCCTCGCTGGTCACGACCGGCTGTTCCACCCCTCTCTATAGAGCTACGTGACAGCATTTGGTCTTGGGGGTCTCTGAACGCAGCCCTCCTGCATTTGCATATCCCCTTTAAAGAAACATCCTTCTCTCCTTTTAATCTGCTTTGCTAAATATTCCAGCTCTTTTGTTTTCTGTATCTGTCCACCTCCCTCTTCTCCTGTTTAACGTCACACACATTCGTGGAGGCTCTGCCTCTTTTTTTCAAGACAAGGAGATTAGACTTGCATGAGGTCCCGGCCTATGCATTTCTCGGTTTAGGAAGCTCAGAGTGGGACTGTGCATGTGTGTTTTGCATGGTTGGTGTGTGTAAAAGCGCATGCTAATGCAAGTTGGAGAGATGACAAGCCAAACGGGGGACATTGTGTGGGCCGTCGCTTAGAGAAAAGAAGACGTAGAGCTGCAGACAGAGACAGAGGGAGAGGGTCACTATCTGCTGCCCCACGGCAGTTTTTAACTCTCGATTTGCACTCTACAAGCCCACTAGCCACTATGAAACCGGCTTTTGTGAGTATTGATTCCCTTACTGACAGTAGCTCTGTCAGAGTGTTATTAATCTTGTCATCTTGTTCTAAAATACTTAAATTATTGTATATATTTGGGTGTTTATCTTCCTTTAAACACTTTTGGATTATATCCAGTGACTAAAGTTTGATTCTTCATTAGTTAAGTATTGTATTTGGTCAAATCTGTTTTTTTAAATGACTAATTGTGTTTAAAGATGCACCTATTAGGCTTTGATTTTCTTTAAAGCCTGATCTGCTGATCTGATTTGGACTTTTTTGGAAGTTTTTGTAGTTTATGCATTTATAAAATGGAGAATATCCAATTTTTCAATGTGTTACCAACATTTGAGGGATAATTTGCCAATTTTAATCTGGTTGACTTGTTTATTTGTAAATGTGTCACTTTAGGTGCTCCTGCCATCATTTTTGCAAAAACCTGTTGTATTCTAGATGCAATCTTTGTTGTATAAATTATACAGTAATAATGTAAATTGTCAGAGTTGTAACCCGGAGAACGCCTATTGCATAGCTGCATGAATGGGACTGAGACCATTTACTGCCCAAACTTTACTCTCTGGAGGAAAAACAAGTTGGTAATTACATAAAAAAAAAAAAAAAAAAAAAATATATATATATATATATATATATATATATATATATATATATATATATATATATATATAAATTCTTTTTTTGGGGTGAATGTGCTGAATAGCTGCTTCTTCTAAAAATCCAATCATGACATCGAGCTATTTCGGGAGGACATTGGTGCTGACTGTGCTCTGTCCTGCTGTGGCATTGAGGTGTTGGCAGCTTACACTGAAAGTAAGGGTGTTTTTTGTTCCCTGCGATGCTTCTATAGTTTGCAGCCAACTCTTGCTCTGTTGCCAGTTTGTCAATGTTAGAACCAGTTGTCTGGCTGGACTCTCTAAACAGCAGCTCCGTGCCAGTGGTCCTTTATTCTCTTCCGTATACACCACTTGTAACTCTATTAGCTAGTTATTTTTATTTTTTTACAGGCTGCAGAAGAAAAAATATATTTGCAAGTCTTAGTTCAGAGAATTTATTGTCACAGTCATCCTGAAGCAGCAGGCTCGCTGTGAGCGGAATGATAAATAGGTTCACTCACGCCAGGACTGTCTTCCATCATTGCTAGTTCTTCAGCTGTTGACCTCCACCTTGTTGGTGACTTCTGGCCTTTCTCTTTGTGTCCTTCTATTCATAGGGAGTTCCTCTAACAATGAGTCCCTCCATTTCTTCTCTCTGTATTGATTCCGTCCTCATGTGTAAAAAACAGCGTATCCCCCTGTAATTTCTCATGCCTCTCGGCCCCTCAGTCCTCAACCATATTTTTTCTCCGTCATGATGTGGTTATAATTTACCTTAAGGACATTTCTGGCTCTTTTCCCCTGATAAGGATATATTTGCCCCGTTCCTACACTATATCACGCCTGTCTTTCACGCTGGCTGCCTCTGATTTCCATCGAACCTGCTGGCTTTCCCCCTGCCACCTTAAACTGCAAGTTAAAATGATACATCAAGACAGAGACACTTGTGTGTTCTGTTTCTGCCTTTACATGCAGATTTGCTTTAGGCTATAAGAGGCTCACCCAGATTGTTGAACAGAATTTCAACCTCTGCTGTGTTGTGATTCCCTCAAAAATGAAAAGGAAAATAGTCACTGTACTTCAGAGGGAGACCTGTGGTAGGTATCGTGTCCCTTTTTCACCATGGCTGCAGAGGGATGCTTCCAGCAGGAAGCCTAGCCTCTGTCATGTGCAAACATCATCCAGTTTATGGGATTGTTGCCATTAAAGTTTGAGCTATAACCCTTCTCCAGACTGGGAACGCTAATTAACGGAACTTTTTATCCATAGGAATCTTATTATTTAGGCCTAAAAGTCTTTAATTTCTCTAGCTGAGTTCGGTTACTTTTATACTTTTGGGGCAAGGATAATAGTTGTACAGCTTTTTCATTTTCAGTTGTGCCATTTTTTTATTTATTTCGCAGATGGGTTTCAGATTTTGGATGCTGACGGAAAGCATGAGTAAAACTAACACCCAGTGGTGGGAAGAACACAGTTTTTTCTTAACTGATGAAATTTACTCTCCCAACATTTCCTGCTCATGCAAACTTTCTAGGCTGAGACATAATCCATGTCATCTTAAATCAGATTCATGTCGTCGCTTCCCATGTTTTATCTAGAGACTTAGAAAAAAACTGCAACATCAAGGTTGGTTTTAAGCCATTTTATTTTTATTAAATGCCATGACAGCTCAGTTTGTATGACTGCTATTTATAATAGGATTACCCGATTAGATAAGACAAAAATTAAGGTTTTTATCTTGTTTTTTCCCCCATCTGATATTAATGGTATAAACATACTTTTGGTTGTTTTAATTTGTGGTTTGTCTGTGCTGGACCCCGAATTTTTGAAATCATCATTCTCACAAACAACATTTTAGTGTTAGTTATTGTAAGTCAATTAATTGAATTTTCTTTCCTTGGAAGTTAAACAAAAAAACAAAAAAAAAAAACGAATAAACCGAATTCTCTGTTGGCAGAAACAGATGTCTTCATCTTCTTCTTCTTCCCCAAAACAAGGAGGATGTAATTCCAGAGAGAGCGTAAGATGCCTGTTTTCATGTGAATACCTGCTGCTCTGTTGGGGGTTTGGTGCTGTCCTCTTTCTTTATTTAGGTAGAAAGGATCCTTTCAGGCTTCATGACTTCTCTTAGAGTGAAAACAAGCTCTCGGTTGCTGTTCATTAGCTTGATCCAGCCTGACAGCAGCATGCTTTTATAGACGTTTAACTCTTGTGACAGCTCATTGCATATTTAATTTTCCTAATGGAGAGCTGTCTGAAGATTTTTTTTTTTAAGGCAAAACTTAGTTATTTTATTCTAGGAGCATCACGGATGATAATTCAAATATCCTCAACAAAACACACAAAAAAAAGGCTACCATGTAACTTTACTCTGAAGGATCTGGAGCGACGGTATCTGACAGCAACGGCAGCAGCCCTCCCTTTATCTTCACTTTTATTTGACTCACTCCTGTTGTCCATGCATAATCAGCTCTGGGCTGGTTAGAATGGATCCCATGTTTCTGTGCTGCGACAGGGGTAATAATTAAGCCGCTTCATCCACAACTCCCCACCAATGCTCGTTTCCTCTCTGAATTGTGAGCATGTGTACAAAAATCTACACTAAAGTTTGAAGATGTAACATTAGTGACGTCTGCATGCGTTATGTGGTGATATATGTAATTACAGCCAGAAACATGGGTGTCTGGGTTCTCTCAGGTGGAAGCTAACGCTCTGTGTTTCATTAACCCGGGTGTTCTTTCTCTCTAGACTGAGTTGCATTAAAATCATTTCTATCAAATGGAAGTAATGAAAGGTTTTGCTGCAGACACTTTCTTGCAGTATCATGCAACCAACTGTAAAGAAAATTTTAAATAAGGGAACCGAACGAAACACCTTGATAGATGAAGATGACCGTTTCATGGTTCCTTGGGCTGCTGCCAGTGTTTATGTGCATGATCTCAGATGTATATGTGGGGTTTTCCATGCGATCACTTTTTCCTCCCAGGACAGACCTTGCATGTTAGGTCATTTTAGGAGGGAGTGGTTGTGCGTTTCTGTCTCTCTGCGCTAAATGTGTGATAGAGTAGTGACCTCCCGAGGGTGGATCCTTTCTGCTGGCGCAATTTCAGCGGCAATAGGCTTCAGCTCCCACACGGCTTTCTCCAGGATAAAACTGTTATACAGGAATGACATGGTACGGATGGAACCCCTACAGTCACACCCTGCTTGCCGAGAAAACAACAGAATTATGTTTGGAAACAGGAATTTTTATTGTTCTTTTCAATTTTGGGTCACTCCATGCAAACTGTCAAAACCTAACATATGTTGTTTTTTTATTGTTACTAAACAAATCCTAAAAGTTTGGAAGTTGTCTGTAAAGCTATCTTTAGACATTTTTATTGTCTCGTTCTAACCAACCGTTAACCATGAACATCTAAGGTCTGTCGGACACATGTGTAGTTTAGCGATTTTACAAAGCAAATTCTTTAATGATTTGTTTTGGGTGCATTAAATAAAAAAACCGTCAGGTTGAGCTTATTAAAAAAAAAAAATACAATTTTGTGGATGAAGAGGCAAATTTTAATTAAACAGGCGATATTTAGATTATCTTTTGATTGTCATATCTCCAACCTCAGCCAGTTAGGTCTTACTTAGTAGTGATGAAATATCCAAAACAGCAGCTAACTCTCCTACTGAGGCAGAGATCTGCGGTTAATATTTTCTTTAGTTCAGGTTAGAACTTGTTTTTTTATTCTTGTGTCATTTTAGCCAAGCTAGCCTTATCCCATTATATGAACAAACCTAAGCAATAATAAAAAAAACAATAAACACAAAGTTATTCATGTTTTAATAAGCTTGTTTGAAGGATCAATGCCATGGTCAATATTGTTAATACAATCAATGCCAGCGCAATAATATTTGTTTGAAGGACAGTAAAGTCCACTGTTCAGAGACTCTGTCTATTAAGCCCAGTCAAACCCTTTACAGCTGCAGCAGGTAACTCTTATAAACATGTTCTTAGCATATTTGTTAAAATTGTCTGTTTGTCTTGACATTATAATATGACTCCTTCTACAGCAGCTACGGCGCAGGAGCGTGATTGGCGGTTCTAAGACCTTCCTCCTTGCTCTGAATATTTTTTACTGAACAGAGAAATCGTGTTTTTGCAGATGTAGTAAAACCACACGGAGAACTTAAATAATCTTGGATTCCCTCGCAGACAATCTGTCCTTCTACTGTCAGGACAAATTGGTCGTCTTAACAAATAAGTAAAAAAAACATATCTTTATAACAGTCACGTACTGCAGCTTTAGGAGCGGACTTGCTTTAAAAAGGCTTTAAACAACTATATTATTTGTCTTCAGCACTTTTATTTTATAATCAGTTAAATGCCAAACGAAAATCCAGTAGACAGCAAAGTTTAAATGGCACGACTTAAAACAGATATAAAAAATAATTATATTTAACTGAAAGCAACATTGTAGGTCATCTATAAACATTTACAAGAGCCTTAAATGCATTGGAAAATGTCTTTTGGCATGGAGTGCCCCTGTTGATTTGTTGTTACAATTATTGCTTAAAGTAATGTGTAAATAATTGACTCTTTATATTCTTAACTCTCCTCTCTGTGTTTCTATCCCCAGATTGAGAAGATCATGACTCTTATCGGAGCTGGCATAGATTTCTCCAGAGATCAACACTATGCGACATTAGGTACAGTTTAATTCTTATGTGTACTAATCGTTATTTACCCTCATCTGTCAATACAGTCCTGTGGAAAAACTGAGGCCACTTTTACAGAATTGTGAAGAAAATGGCGCAGCTAGGTGCTGCTAATGAAAGGCACTAAATTGGATGATCAACAAAGGGCGACTGCCTCTATGAAAGCAGATATTTTGGCAGTTTGCTGGTCGGTAGCACGCAGAGCTATGAAAGCAAAAAGCCATATCAGAAACCCATAGAGAAGCCAATAACACTGCTCATAAATATGAAAGCTGGTATCAAGCCACTTCCAAACAATCAAAATACCAACAAACAGCTCTGAGGGAAATATTTGCAATTGGAAAACATTTTGAACATTTCAGCTACGATGATAAATGTTGAAATACAATGACAGTAAATGATGAACGGTGGTGAACGGATGTCATTTGCACTTGATGTGCAACCTGGAGATTACTCAAGTAATACAGTCTGGTATAAGTATTCTAAAGCAAATTAAGAGGCCTTATTTTTGACAGCCTAAACTTTGGGCAAAAAATAGGTATTGATAAGAAAATGGTTCCAAACATGCAACAGGCTGGGTGAAAGTTTAAACCGGTCGATATGCTGCAACCGTCCAGTCAAAGTCCACATCTTAACCTCGTTAAGATGCGTTGCTGTCTTATTCCAGTCCTCAAAAGTGTGCAGGGTTCTTCAGAAATCCGTGCTGCATCACCTCCTTGTGTAAACAGGTGCAGCCAGAGAGTTTTAATGAGCCACAATTTTCCAAAAGTTGCTTTTATCTGTACTCTTTAGGATCATAGTCTTAATTACATTTGGTACTGGTTTTGAAGTACCCTGTTACTGTTCGGACCTTCTTTTTTTTTTTAAACATGTCATCAGAGGTGATGAATGGCCCGCGGGAGCCGTAGCGGTAACCAGAGCGATCAACTCCTTCCCTTTAGCATTCCTCTCCACGTCACTCAACATTCACCTTGACTCTGCAATAGCTGCTTGGCAATCTTATTTCATCAATGCAGCATCTCCTTTGTGCCTCTATACAGACTTCTTATTCCAACCCTCTTTTTGTTTTCTGCTCCTTGGTGGAGAGGGCTCCTGAAATATTAAGCACTACGTATGTCGGTCGACTGAGTGCGTTTTACTGCCGGTCCTGAGGAAAGCTGACACTCGAGTAGTAATGTGGTTAGAGACCCATCACCGGCTGCATCTATGTGATCAGAGCTGTACATATGAGCCTCAGCCTTGTTTTTTTTTGACTGTTGCTGCTCGCAGCAAACCATCGGGGAAACTAAGTGGAGAAAAGTCTCCCTGGTTAATTCACACACGGGAAGCTGCGTCACCCCCCCCCCCTCACCCCCGCGCTCTGATTACTTCTCTTTGAGACAACGATGCTCAGACTGGATTGGCTCCTTGCCTGCAGCCTCTCGTATTTTCAGCTTTTCACTGATTGACTCATCAGAGTGATAGATAGAGATGAAAGATATAGCAGAAGTGGAAAAACCGCGCGGAGTGCAGGAAAGGAAAATACTAAGATAAAGACGTTTCAGGAGCAAAACATAAAATGCACGTAATGAGGGGTTCTGGAGGCGGGTGCTCTTAAATGGTTGCATTAAACGACAAAGAAAAGCCACCTGCACTATTTCAAAGAGAGAGAGAGAAAGGAGAGGAGGGTGTGAGAGTTCGTAGAAGTAGAGGGAGAAAGAGAGTATGGGAGGAGAGTCGGGAAATCAGAGGCAGGACGACGGACAGACTACAGGATCCAGGATTAACCAGGCTACTCTGCAGTACAGAGGCATTTAAAGGACGGCCTTTTCACTCTTTTGTCTTCAGCTCTGTTTTCCAAAGAAGAGTTATTTTATCCTGAGGAAGCTGTTTTCTTTTCTTTGTTTGAAAAAAAAAAAAAAAAAGACAAACTTCTGGGATGGACAAAATGGGGATGAAATGTTTTGATGTGGAACTCCCATCTGGTAAAATGTTGGATCGGTTGTAGATCTGAGGAAGACTGAGGAGGGGAAAATAGACGTGTGAATGAGCATCTTAGTCGAAAGTGTTGTTGCAGCCTGAGATGCTTAGTTGTCATGTTGTCCTTTTATTGTCCTGTAAAATGTGAGACGGAAGTCTTATCTGCATTTTAAGAGTTGGGATACAAAGATTTGCTTGGCTTGAGAAATATATTGTGTGGCACCGGGATGCTGCTCTGAGCTCAGGCTGCTGACATCTGTCACTGAAGCGCTGCTTTGTGATCAATCTCAGGTTGACTCGTCTTACCTCTGTGCCTACCCTTTTTCTTTTCTTTCGACACAGTCACCGATTGGAATCTGTGGATTTTGCGGATCTTTAGTGGAAGAAGATGTTAACAAAGGAAGAACCTTTAATTAAACTAGCTAGTAACCAGCTTTCGACTTTACTGGGGAAAAAAACATCTTTGCTGGATTTAGACTCATTGAACTTGTGAACTCAGAGTTTGGAGCTTTAGAATTTCACCTTCAACTATTTTACTCAAACTTGTTCCTCCTAGTTACAAATGTTTTCACCTGTTCCCATCCAAACCACAGCTAGGAGCTTTGTGGCTCTGTGCTAGGACTCCTGTCATTTTTTTATTTGCAAGGGCCGCTTTAATCCATCTTGGCTGACAGCGGTTCACCCCCCGCCGCCCAGCGGGGGATGACGCCCTCTCCATGCAGGACACTGTCTCCGTCGGCCTCCTGCTGCTTGTGTGCTCAGCTCTGCTGGCCGAGAGTTATGTGGCAGTGCAACGTCTCCTCCTCGGAGTGCCGCTGCTACCGGCTGAAAGGTTTCTCTCTCCTGAAGCGCTTTCCCCTGTCAGCAGGTGCTGCGGGCCGGCTGCTGGATCAACCCGTGGGGGACTGGCTGGAGCACGTGGGGCTGCCGCAGTATGAAAGCAAACTGCTGCTTAACGGCTTTGACGACCTCCACTACATGGTGAGTACGTTTCTCTGTGACCCTGTTGTTCCTTTTGTGTGTGTGTGTGTGTGTGTGTGTGTGTGTGTCAGGTTTTTTTCCTTAATATTCCTACTGTGTTTTAGTTTTTCACTCCCTGATTGTGCTTTAATCTAACTAACGCTAGCTTTGGATTGGACAAGATCCCATTAACTTAATCAGAAATGTAATTATGTCTATTGGAGTGACATATTTTACCCTTTGGTTTTTACTCAATATATACAGTAATTCTAAAGATTTTCATTTGAAACATTAAACCAAATTATATCACATGTTTCGGGATTTTATGTAATAGAGAGGCAGAGTGTTGCATAATTGTGAAGTAGAAAGAACCACAGTTTTTAATTTGTCTCCTGGAAAAATGCTTAAGTGTCTAGCTGGCTTCTTTCTTTAGTACTTACATTTTTTGGTAAGTAGCCTACCTGTATGTGATTTTAAGCGTGCTATAAACCAAACACGAGTAAACACATAGCATCTTGAAGACCAAGGAGCAAACAAAACCAGTAAATTGATAAAGTTGTTCAATTTAAAACAGAGTTAGGTTTTAAAATAAAACAAGATTTGAGGACCTTTATGTGGTCACAGCAAATATTTGGTAGATGGCTATTACCTTCCAGTTCCCAATTTCACTTCAGTGTGTATAATTCGCTCAATATGATAGATTGTGAAACAAAAAATGTAAGCACAGTTGCAAAACAGTCAGAAACTCTGCAGTCAGACTTGTTGCCTGATCTGTTTATATACTTGGTTGTGCTTTAAGCTGAGTTTCTCCAACATTTTCAGTCAGTCTGTCAGAAGCTGATGAGGCTGTGCAGGGGTGCTCACACTTTTCAAGCTTATGAGCTAGGGAAAAGATGATACATTCTAAGGAATCTTGCACACACACCCCCCTTCCAAAAGATGTATTTATTTTAAAATATTTAAATAATTTTTAGTGCATATTTTGTCGTTCTAGGATGAAGTATGTTTAAATTAAATTTAAATTTATTCTATAACACATATTAGTTTGTGTTGCATAACTGCCTTAACCAACTGTGGAATGTGTGCGTTTCTCCCCAAGCACAAGCACACACAGATAGGTCTATCAATACATACATAGTATATGTATATATATATATATATATTTATATATATGTAGAGTTCAGGGGGGGTCCGGTGCTACGCCGGCCTGTAGCTCCCCTAGCTCCACCTATGCTAGGAGAGACTGGGAGACTCACTATGCGACACCGCAGTTTGCTAACGCAAAGCCAACGTACAGTTCGAGTGTGTGTGCATGCCTAAATGCGCACCCGTTTGCTGACCGGTATGTGAATAAAAGGCACACAACGACAGATGGATGCAGTCATCTACTTCCTTTAATGCCGTGCGATCGACCCGCACCATCGACGTATTGGGCACCCCCGAGCTGCAGGCTGGCTGCCGAGCCAGAACAGAGAAACACCTGAGTGATCAATACGTCCCTGTTGCTCTGCCGACACATTTCCCCTGCTGGTGGCGCCCGATGCCACTGTGAGTAATGTCAGCGTTGAGAGTAACGAGGTCTGACGGAGGACAGAGCGAGGGACCCAGCTGGTAACGACAAGTTACGAGCAAAACCAACCAACTATGAAACATGTTAGCAATAAGCCATCACGTGCAGACAACCTGGAGGTAAACATGTTATGTATATTTCAACTTGTTAGGCACAAGAACACAGGGATCAATATACATATAACAAACAAATTATCGCTAGTTGAGGATTGTTCACTGAAATATTCCCGAGCAATCTTTTTTGTCTTTCATGTAACACACTTTTGCAGCTTTAAGCAATAAGCATAAGACCACTTTTCAAGTCGATGTATCAAAGCCTCTGATGTTTCTCCCCAAGTTTCATACTGCTGGTTTAAGTAGCTCACAATTTTTTTCCTCAGCTTCGAATTGCCTCTTCTTCAGAGCAGAGAGCCGGCAAAACATTTTGTTAGGATGAGCTTTAGAAACCAACAATTTTTTCTGAAAACTCTTCCACGTTCAAAGTAAAGCCCCACCCTTGAAATGATGTTTAAATTAGTTTAAGAATAAATGTTCCTTCCATTATTCATGCATGCTGTACCTGGTATTTTGTAAGATCACTAATTGAATAGTCCTTGCATGGGCCGCTGTGATGTCTGTCCTACCCTTCAGGCTGGAGATCTGGATCAATAAGAGCACTGATTGTGTTGTGTTCTGCTCCTAAAACCTATTAGATGGTTTTCATCGATTCCTGGAGGCATGTTGTGTCTAAAAACAGCTTCTCCTACAGCCAGGCTGCGAGTGTCGCTCTCTGAAACTGAAAATATCCTTCTTTTCGTTCAACCATCTAATATGGACAATAACCAGGCTTGTTACAGTCTGGAAAAGTCTTTCAGAGTATAAAATTTGATTTTAGATTGTATACGTTTTTCAGATGTCATTAATGTTTATCTAATAATGTGTCCTTCTGTCCTTCCTGTCTCTTTTCTCAATTTATCTCCCATTTATTTCTTGAGTCATTTTCCTTTTTTTTTACGGCACATGTCCTTATTGTCAACCTTCTTATATCCAACTCGTTATAATTCTTTTGTTTCCTTCTTTCCTTGTGTCCTTTGTTTTTTCCTTTCGTCACTTCCATTTCTCCCTCCATTCCTTTATTCATTCCAGTTTTTGGGTTGTCAAAGAATCCAAATTTAAAAGGTCCTGTACAAAAATCTGTCCCAAGTTCATACCAAACTATAATAATGTTATTATTATCGGTAATTGATTCCTGTGTTCATTAGTTCTGATAGTAGTGCATAGAAGAACGATTACCTTGATGGTGGGTTTTTTTAAGCCTTTTTGTTCTTTTGTAATTTTTCTGGGCTTTCCAAACCAAACTTCTTCATATGGAGTAAAAATCCTTTCCAGCACATTCCATATGATCAACTCTAATTTTGATTCACTGGATATTAACAGATACAAAATGAGAGTACGGAGAGAAGAAACGGAGGACTAGACCTAGATCTACTCTTAACACTAACTTGTCCAAAGCAAACATGTTTACAAAGTGGTTAAGTAAAGTAGACTTGTTGATATTTATTTCATTTCTGTTATCCTACCCAATAGGTTGGTACCACAAACGTATCCCCTTCATATCACTGAGCTTATCAAAACGTTTTAGCTTACAGAAAATATATATTACATTGAGCTAAACATGGGGTGTCTGTAGCACAGTGGGAAGGAAGGTTGCAGGTTTAATTCCAGCTGCCCCCTCTCACATGGAAATGTGTCCCATGGCAAGGCACTTAACCCCCTGTTGCCTACCGATGCAAGTATAGGTGGTGAATGTGGCTTTAGTGTAAAGCGCTTTGAGTGGTCAGTTTGATTTGAAAAGCGCTATATGAGCGAAGTCCATTTAGTTACAGTGTTTTCTCTATTTCTTCTTCACTGGTAGCAGATCAAAATCAATGAAAATTAAATGAATAATTATATAGTGCCCAACCCTAACCCTTTGCTAGAACAAAAATGTATTTTAAATAGAAATATGGAAAACAAACTCTCTGAGCTTAACATCAGAAACCATTTTGTTCCAAAATGTGTCCTGTCTTGCGTTGTGGCAAGGACCAATGAGAAGTCCAACATATTTACCTTTACAAGTGGAGCATTATGGCGTTTTACTTCACTTGAGATATATACAATGGGTACTTTTAAATAATAATAAAAAAAATAGCAATAAAGAATGAAACAAACTGAAAGAAAGCATACCTATCTGCTTCTACAACTCGCAGAAAGAGTGTTCCTGCAAGGGGTGCACCCTACTCCCAGAGAAGAGCAGAGGACAGAGAGGGGAATCACCCAATAGCGACAGTGCAGAATCCATAAGTAGCAGCATGAACAGGCCCAAATGCTCCCCTGGTAGCCAGAGCAGATCCAGCTTTAGACCCAAGGGCACCAAAACCCCAGCAACACACCATATCCGTGGGGGCCCAGGCAGCACCAAGGAGTCGGCACACACTCTTCGCACACGAATAACTACCAACATACAAGTGGGCAGAGGGGGCAGCCCGAGAACCAACCTGAAAAAACAGGCACAGACATAGTTAGACACACATACAGAAACTTACACGGGCACAGAATCAACATAAGATCACAGGGGAATAAACAGCCTCAACCACTCGTACTATCAATTCACACTATACTGTACACTCCCATCCCCAGATAGTGATAACTGAGTTAGTGATAACTAGACCATGGAGGTGGAGACAAGCTGACCGCACAGTAGCAAAGCAGCACACCAGCCCAGACTCCAGCCACATAACTTACTTCTCTCTAACTATAAATCTGCTTTTAAAAAGTGCACAGCTCAAGAAAAAGTTTGAATTATAAAATAATTATTTCATTATAGAATAAAACTTCATAATTAAATGATAAAATGTCTCTAGTTAACACTGAATCTACTGTCCAGTGTAACATTAAAATCTAAGCACTACCCACAAAACATAAAAAGCCCGTGTGGATCTTTCCCCAGAGAGCTGTTTAGCTGTTCATCTCTCGAAGCTGTAATGCACTCATCCATACTCTATAAATCCCCCATACTCAAATAGCGGCCCGTGGGCCTTTTGTGGCGCTTTGGGTATCTATTAATGGCCCACGAGCTGTTTTGAAAAGTTTTTTTAAAATGATTTAAAACAATAATAATTTCAAGCGCGTTCTTATTTTGAAATTGCGCGCCGCGATCTCAATACGAGGCTGTATGGCATGATTTTTGTGCCACCAGGTTTGCGGCACGGAGTTATCTGGAGGAGCAATAATTGTAAGCATGTACGTATGAATCTGAGGTGCGTGCGCTCATGGGTTTCTCGGAAACGCGCTCAACTCTGACCAACTGCTCGCTCGCTTGCTCAGCTCATTCTACTCGCGCTCCGCTCTGTGTCTGCGCTCGCAACTCTACATTATATGTAAATGAGCCGCGCTCAAATAATTCCTTTCAAATACACAAAGTTGATTCATACTCTCAGACTCACTAACATTTCAGCAGAGTTGTGAGCGCAGACACAGAGCTGAGCGGGAGCAGAGTGAGCTGAGCGATTTCAGCGAGCAGTTCGTCAGAGGTGACCGCGTGTCTGAGGAACCCATAAGCGCGCGCACCTGAGATTCATACGCAAACGCTCACAATTATTGCTCCTTCATATAGCTCTGTGCACGCAAACCTGGTTGCCTCCATGGCAACGATAAACAGCAGCCCTCCGAAACTGAGACAGTCACTCTCAGCAGCAGCCACACGTTTAACAACCGAAACAGTAATGGCATGCTCGAAATTTGCTCCAAAAAGACAACTGGACAGGGAAAACCGCCAGTTCCAACCAGAGTGGAGAGAAAGTGCAAATCCTTACAGGTTCAGCTCCTCATACAGATGTGAATCTGCGTTCTCAAATATGAACATAATTAAAAATCAGTAACGAGCACATGCATCAGTGTGTCTCCCTGGCAATCACACCATTTTAGCCCAGGTTTGAAACATTGGCCAAAGAAACAAGAGGCCATTTCTCCCATTAAAGGGGACATGTGAGAAATGTGAAATAGTTCTTGAGATGGATAGTTTGTTAAACAAAGCACAAGAAATGTGCTGCTTGAAGGCTATTTTTTTGGATCTTGAACAGGGTTATGTTTGGTTTTATTTAGTTATTTATTTTAATATATGATCAAATTAAAATTATATTTCTATTTTAGGTAATATTTTTGTTTTTAATAAAAAGGAAACATTATGTTATAAAATATGTTATAAATGTTATACATATGGTATATTGTTATGATACGTTCTCATACGTGGTCCCAATAAATGGCCCCTTGAATCACTGAAAAAAAAAAGTGCCCCTTCATCCTTTTTATTTGAGTACCCCTGCTATAAATGTTAAAATCTCCACAGAGATTCCCATAATGCTCATTAGGAATGGTTGCCCTTAAATAGTTGCTGCTAGGAGATTATTTATATGATTTAAGATGAGTGTTAGGCATAAAATGCATCTGAAACCTATGCATGGAAAGCAGATTCTCAGGCTCGACATATTGGCAAACTCTCCTGCATGCTGTGTAAGTCTGTGCGCCAAAGGATTAACCAGAGGCCCATATTGACTGAGGCGATGCACTCTTTCCCTGATACAGCAGCTCCGGTGCATGTTCTGATACTTTAACAGATGAGATATATTTGCTGACTTCGGCTATACACACCCCGCAAGACGTACCTGCAGCACTGGCTGACTACCTAATGGCCAGTTTGAGCAAGACGACTTCATAAAGACTTATTTTTTGAGCTGACAGTCTGTGAAATCAGCAAACATGGCGGTAAAGTAAATGATGTCCACGCCTTCATGTGTTCCAATTTCTGTGCTACCTCCCAGGCTGAAGTGTTTTGCTCTTCCATTTAATGTTGCCGACCTCTCTGCATCATGAACATTGATTTTTATTTTATTTATTTTTTTAGCTTTTCTGCATTATCTATTATCTGTCACAGTGTCTCCAAGGTGATATTTTATGTAACCAAAGACAAGCTTGACCATCACTCATTGCATTCCCATTTGTCCGGACCTTAAGTATGCTTCTGTCTCATGTAGGAGGGTATCGAAGTAGTCCCGCTTCAACAGTCTATGGAGAATATCATTTAACGATAGCTGACCTTTCCCTGCAGTGCTGCATATCATGAATCCATGCTAACTCACTAACAAAGTGAAAATGAGTCTTGGCTAAATTTATGGTTCGATAAAAGCAGTCTGTTCGGGATTAAAAAGAGAAGATTAGTTTATACATTTATAAACTGGATTATTCCTTGAGAGGCTGCATGTTTTTCCTCAAAGTCCTTCTAGGAGGTTTTTTTCCCCTTTCTTTTAATGTACCACCATTCCCATCATGACAGTAACCATTATTCCTGTGTACTGTTCTGCAGGGGAGCAACGTAATGGAAGATCAAGACTTGAGAGAGATTGGAATCACAGATCCGAGCCACAGGAAGAAGATCCTGCATGCGGCACGCTCCTTTCCCAAGGTGACCAAACGCTGTGTTAGTTATTTTAACATAATGAGAGTGTGTTAGTGGAACACCCGTGCACATTTCTCTTTGGCACTAAAAATCCTAGTGTATTTAACAAATGCACATTAAAACTCCTAGGCGTGAATGTTTAGTGTTTGGACTGATGAAAATAAAGTATTTTATCTTCCCTTCTAATTTCTTAATAAGGTTATTATGCTGAGTGTCAGTTGAACATCCAGAAAAGTAATTTGGTTTTTTTTTCTTCAGCTTTTAAATTAAAATACATGTTTTTGTGCATTTAAGGCTCCTTTGGAAGATTTTTTTGTAGAAGGTCAATATAACTGTGCTAGCTAAAAGTTCATTATCTATACATTTCCTTGAAACATCTGGTGGGAAATTAAATGTTTCAGGTTTATTAATATTTGTTCACTGTCACTTTAACTTGGAGTTAATTCTTTTTATTAGGGTTTGATTAGTTTTGTTCAAAAAATTACACCAGCTTATTGCACGATGGTATTTACACTGGATCCACAGATATAAGGCGTGTTGACTTAATATATAGTGACATCAGTTAGAAGTTATTAGGGATTGTAATTACTTCTTTAGTGTACTGACATTATTTGCCTAAATCTTCCAAAGACTCTGACCAATAGAATGTCCTTCCACAGGTGAAAGCCCTGGGATGTGACGGCAGCAGCTCCTTGTCGGCCTGGCTGGAGAATCTGGGTATTCACGAGTACCTGCCCAACTTTCTAGCCTGCGGCTACCGAAGCCTGGACTGCGTGAAAAACCTCTGGGAGCTGGAGATTGTCAATGTGAGTCACAGTGATGCACGCGGACTGTGCGGAGCATCAAACGGAGAAATTATTTTTGCAAAAATGTCATATGAAAGTCATGTTAGATGCAGCAAAGATGTTTTTAGTGCAATATTCGTAGGAAGTGACAGATTTGCTTTTGGAGGAGAGAAACCAATCTTTTTTCAATTCTTTATTTTGCAATAGATTACTTTTGTATATAGACCTCTGATCAACTGTATGAACACCTATTAAATAATTATTGGATAACGCCACATTACATACATACATACATACATACATACATACATACATATATACAGACATATGTACATACATACATACGTGCCACTTTAGAATGTGTAAAGGTTTTGTATATTTTGGAGAATTTTATCAAGTGTTCTTATGTGTTTTATATATTTCTTTTATATATCTTTCTTCAGTAGATAATATCCCACCTTTCTTTTCTGACAGGTGCTTAAGATTACTTTGCTCGGTCACAGAAAACGGATCATAGCCTCTTTAGCCGAAAGACCTTATGAGGAGCCTCCAGTCAAACCGCCTCGGTTGTCTCAGATTCGGGTGAGAACACACAAGCACCTTCACTTTGTGGTCTGATCTGAACATTTTCCTTCCTACCTTTTTGAGTATAAAGATGTGGGGAAATGATTTGGTAACGCTGATATTTTTTGAAAAGTATTAAAATAAATAGCACTGCATAATCTCGAAAATTAAAAAAATAATGCGCGATGAAACCACAGACCAACCTAACAATCTAAAATTTATTTAAATGAATCATAGTTTTGTCAAGCAACGCTTATATTTGAAATTGATCAGTACTGATCAGTACTACTGTTAGTTAATAATTATCATGACAGTGCAATTTACTGACCACTAAACTGGATGAGGACCCAAGTTTATCAACACAAAGATAGAAATAGTCCTTAGGAACCACTAAATATACCCACTAACCAGACATTTGACAGTTTTGGCAATTTTATTTTGGGCATTGATAAGAACTTTTCTGTAATAAATTCTAAAAAATAGGGTGGCTAAATATAAAAGCACCTCCTGACAATTTGTAAGTTCAATGGAGGACCTGAATAGAAGTCTGTGGGCCTGCTACTTTTCCTTAGGACCTTGTTAAAACGCAGGACATCGTGAACATTTTGATATTTTTGGAGATTTTAAATAGAAATCCATTAGAAATGTTAAAATGCATCATCACTTAGTGCTTTTAACATGAAAATGATCCAAAACTCATCACCAGATCAACAAAGAAATTGTTCAAACCTCCCTTCTCAGTCCTTTCTAGATCCTTTAGAAACCCTTATAAAACCAGACAGACTGTACCATCTGAAAATAGTGTTATTTACCAATGTTATTGTATATACCGACAGCAGCGATGCAAATGTAGCCATTGCAACCATTTAGTACTTGAGATTTATTTATTTTTCTCCTACTCCCGCAACCAAATTAAAGTTTCAAGGTTTTAAAACAAAACTGTGCTACCACAACAAGCATTTAAAGTATATCTTTTTAAACAGCTTTGCAAGGGTGGTAACAAACTGTATGTGGAACAGACATAGAAAAAGTAGCTTTTTTAACTGAGAAACTGTCTGACATTGTTTCTGCAGTGTCAGGACCTGCCAGGATCCCAAACTCCGTCTCCTCTCAGTCAATTTGAGCCCTACACCAGTCGCTCTGTAGACCCTCTACTGCCTGCAGCAGAGGCGGGCAGGAAAAAAGCACCACGGGCAGATTACGATGTCACCCGACATCAGAGCGGAAGGCAACAGCCTCAGGTATGACTGGAAATATCTGCAATACGGCGGCTGCGCTTCATTATCCAGGCTTCTTCAACTTTGTCTGTCTTGTCAGGAGCGATATGAAGACATTCATCAGGAGCCTCGACTGACCTTACGACCACCGAGTTTAGCAGCGTACGCCCCCGTCCAGAACTGGCACCACCAGCCCGAGAAACTCATATTTGAATTCTGTGCCTATGAAGCTAGTGTACGCTGAAGACTTTCTTACTCTGGCCAAATTTAGCTTTTGTTATTCATGATGTATAGTGTCTCATCTCCTGTTTGTTTTTTTTAGTATCTTGGTTCTATGCTCATCAAAGATCTGAGGGGTATTGAATCGACGCAGGACGCTTGTGCCAAAATGCGGGTATGCTAGTCTGTGCCGCATAAAGAACACAACACAAGCCAACAGTGAATCAGCCTTGTGTGTTTATATGCCTGCATGTCGTTTCGCTCCCCAGAGATCCACGGAACAAATGAGAAAAATCCCAACTATTGTTCTGTCCATCACTTACAAAGGTGTGAAGTTTATCGATGCGGCAAACAAGGTAATGGTGTTCACACTCACCGGCAGAGGGATTTCAGATCTCAATTTAGTTGTATTAAATGCATGCGTAGCAGTGCCAAATAAGGTAGATGTTCCCTTTTTTGCTGCAGAACATCATCGCAGAGCATGAGATCCGTAACATATCATGCGCAGCCCAGGATCCAGAGGACCTGTGTACGTTTGCCTACATCACTAAAGACCTGCAGACCAGCCACCATTACTGTCATGTCTTTAGCACGATAGATGTGGTACGTTTACAGTATAAGCACCTTGCTCTTTTGCTGAAGTTCAATGTATTGGGTTTCTTATTTTAGATTGAACAAGGTTGAAAGAAAAGAAAACCTGAAGCATGAGGGCAGTTTCTGAATGTGACCTGATCAGCTTCTTACACTTGTGGAAGCATTGTTGCACGGACCGCATATCCCAATCTCAGGACAGCATCAACACCATATGGATCCGTATCACACTTCAGAATACGTTTGCATGCATTGGAGTTAATTTCTGTTTTGAAACCTTTTTTCTGACTGAATTATAGGCTCAAATGTTTGGAAATGCTCTTATATGGCTTCCCAGATCATATGTTAGCAATCATTGATTTTGCAAGGTTATTGTTGAGGTTTTTTACGCCTTGGTGTTTTGATAACACATCTGTTTGCTACATACCAGATAACTGCCATAAAAAAAAACTTTAGTGCAGCCAATGCTAAATGAAAGTTAGATTTAAGGTATTTTTTTTCAGTGTCCTCTGCATCTATTTTAGTTTTCTGTCTCTTCAAACTCCCAATCGGTCGTGGCAGACAGCTGCTTGTACTGAGCCAGGTTCTGCTGGCGGTTTCTTCTTGTTAAAAAGGAGTCTTTCCTCTCAACTGTTACCACATGCACTGCTGATTCCAGAGGAGTGAATGCTGCAAGTCAATGACTTGATGACATCTGATTTTTTCTCAGATTTGAACTTTTTTTTTAAACAGATTTTTTTTATGATGTATCTATGATTCTAATTGATTTTCATATAAAGTGTCTCGAAGCGATATCTGTTGTAAATTGGCTCTATATAAACAAATCAAATTCTTGATTTGAATAGTTTTAGAACCTGGTAAAGACTAGAACATATGATTACACCTCGATGGGAAAGCCTATGACTTAACTTTTTTATCAGGTAGAAATAGTAAAGTACCACTTTTATTTTATTTTAATTTTTTTTTATATTGAAATTATCTTTGCTGTTAGAGGTAAGTTGTACAATGGACACTAATGAGGTTAAAGCAGTAATACACATAAAGACACTAGTTATCTTGAAATGTTGACTATGTATTGACTGTGGTTGTATTGTATTGACTTTGTATTCAAATTCGTTTTTTCTTTTTCATTTTCTTTTTACCTAAAACATAATAAGTTTATTTATTTTTTGTGGATTTATGGTTATTATTTTAATTCATTACATATTTAGGGAAAATCCATTGAATGGAAGTCTGACAAATACAATTTTTTAAGAGCTAAAAATGTTGCACCTTTTGGCGTATCTGACATGCACAAGGACAGCATCGCCCGTACTCTTATTAGATTTATTGATCATAGTTTCCTTTTTGCCTGATGAGATTCACGTCTGCTTAACAATGCAGGTTTTGCTCAGTAGGCGTCTCTACACTGCTGTAAAAATGGATTTGCCCTCTTTTGGGATCTCTTGACGATCGTAAGCTTGAGGACACTTGGATTACGCAGCAGGACAATGTTCCAAAGCACAACCAATCTCTTAATGGCTTAAAAACAAACAGAAATAAGATTTTGAAGTGATCGAATCGCATTAATTGATATTGACATACTGTGGCGTGGGATCAAACAGCTAGCCATGAAAACTCTCCAGTGTGCTTTGAGTTAAAGCAATTCTATGAAGTACTGTGGGCCAAAATCCCTTCTTAGTGATTGAAAAGACTTGCTGCCAGTTTTTACAAATACATGACGGCAGCCGTTGCTGCCAACGGTGGAACAATGAATTGTTAGGTTTAGGGGGGAAATTAAGATTTTTGTATTAACATGATCTATTTAGGAATTATATTCAAATTCATTTGATGATTTGAATCATTTAAATGCATCAAAAATATGGCAGCCGCATTAGAATTGATATTGCAGACTAATCTATCTTGTTGTTTTTATATATCTTGAGTCCTTTTTTTCCAATATCATAATGAAATATGGACTGATAAGTGAATATTCCAAGAGGAAAGTAATATGAAATTCCTGCAAAAAGTTTCAGATCTTTAAACATTGAGTAGCAAAAAAGACCAATAGCCTTTTCTGACTTATAAATGCATGTTATGTTATTTGAGGAGTGTCATTTTAATGTAAAACAGTGTAATCAGTTTAGATTTACCTCTTTATTCTGCTTTATCTTTGTATATTAAAGAGCTTTATTAGATTCTGTATGTTTAATAGAAATTGACTTTTAGATTTTCCTTCTCACTACTTAGACCCTGACCTATGAGATCATCCTGACGCTGGGCCAGGCGTTTGAAGTGGCCTATCAGCTGGCTCTGCAGGCCCAAAGGACCAAACAGCATCATGGTCTCCCTGCTGGAAGCAGCTCGGACATCAACGAAGCCAAGTCCGGTCGACCTGTGCCCAAACCACGAGGGAGTGTTCGGAGGTCAGGGGTGAGTGTGACATAAAAGGCTTTATGAACTGAAGAGATGTTCTGTCTTTTTAAGGTACATATGTGAGGATTGTGTCATTTAGCAGATTTACATGGTTTCCCCTGAGTGTGGTTGTGCAGCTCATCAGACTTTTCCTGTTTTATTCTGTTCAAATCTGTGTTGTTGTTGTTGTTTTTTTGCTATAACTAGTGGACAAACATCACTTACAGGCCTTACTCTACTATTCCTGCACCCTGTCATTTCATGTTGACTCATCCTACAGTGGTCTTTGTATTACCTACCTTTTGCTTCCCTCTAGGGGATGTATGATAGTAAGACAAGAAAAGCAGACAGAAAAGGATCTGTGAACATTATCACAGCAGTCCTGGATATCTAAAACAGCACTTAATTTTAAGTGTTTTTCTAATGCAAAAATAAATAAATTGTTGAGAATAATGTTAAGAACTGCAGATGGCCATTTTTTGGTCTTATTTACATTATTTGACGCGATTGGTAGCTGTTTCCTCTTTGAAAACCATGTTGACACATATCAGTGAAATGGAAATTTAACGTTCTGGACAAAAAAAGTATTTAATCTGTTCTAAAAAGCAGCATATCGAACATTTAATACTTTTTTTTAATGGAGAATATTGTAAAATTTCTATTGTTAAAGTTTGTGCGCACAAAAAATGATTTTGATTGGGATGTATGATAGTAAGACAAGAAAAGCAGACAGAAAATGATCTGTGAACATTATCACAGCAGTCCTGGATATCTAAAACAGCACTTAATTTTAAGTGTTTTTCTAATGCAAAAAAAAAATAATTGTTGAGAATAATGTTAAGAACTGCAGATGGCCATTTTTGGTCTTATTTACATTATTTGACACGATTGGTAGCTGTTTCCTCTTTGAAAACCATGTTGACACATATCAGTGAAATGGAAATTTAACGTTCTGGACACAAAAAAGTATTTAATCTGTTCTAAAAAGCCGCATATCGAACATTTAATACTTTTTTTTAATGGAGAATATTGTAAAATTTCTATTGTTAAAGTTTGTGCGCACAAAAAAAGATTTTGATTTCAGTTCTACCTTACTCTCAATAAAGACATTTTTAATTTAAATGCATATACAAATATACAAAATATGCACAATGTAAATCTGGATAATGTTAATGTTCATCAGGGAGACAGTCTAAAGAAGGAAACTGTTCCTTTAGTGGGTTTATGCAGCTCTGCTCTGCAGCACTGGCCTATAAAGGCAAGTCAGTTTGTGTTCAGGATGTTTTTAGTTTTTTACTTTTTCCTGATTTAAAAGTCCTTGATGGTGGGAAGGTCAGCCTCAAAGATTATCTCTGCTAAATCCTTACTATTAAAATTGAACCACATTAACTAGTGTTTATTTTTCATTCTAAACAAAAATGCATCATATCACCCTCAAAGTCATCTTTTTATTTAGTTTTAGACACCTTTATGTGTAGAGAAGAAATACTTATACAATAATTTTAATTAAGCTCAAAAGTTATTGACCCGTTGGGAACTGCAGTGTTACATAAGCCGTGGTTGAAAACACAGTAATCCAAAAGAGCCGGTCCTTGTCTTTAATAGGGTGGAGTTTGTTCGTAGAGAAGCCTTGTTGCATAACAACACATTATTCGTTGATCCAAAGTTTTAACGTGATTAGTCAGGTTTAAAGGTGGGCAGCTGTAGACGCCTGCCAGTTGGAAAGATAGGTGGGTCTGAATTGGTGACAAAACAAGAAAACTATGACTAAGATGGGTTAATTGCAGCGCCTAGAAACAGAATTCAGAGTCTTCAGTTGTTTCACTTTCTCTAAAGTTAAAACCATGAACTTAAATATGTTCCAATTACATTTTTTAGACCAACACAAAGTACTGCATAAGCCTAAATCTAAAGAAAAACAATTCGAGGATTACAAAGATTTTGTGCTTTGGTCAAAACACGTCAAAGTTATAGTTTCATCTGGTACATTTTGTGATATTGCACCTAACCCTGAACTCATCATACCAACAATGTAACATGGTGGTGGTAGTATCATGCAGTGGGGATATTTTTGTTTAAGCAAAATAGAAAATCTGGTCTGAGTTGATGGGAAGATTGGTAAAGCTAAATACTAATCCATTACGTAAGGAGACTGCATTGAATCTGGGGTGAATGTTCCCCGTTCACAGGAGTGATCAACACTAAACACGCAGCAAAAGTAAATCCACGCCAGCTTGTGTGATGATTTCATCAAGGTGTTGGAAGACTTTTATGCAGACAGAGTCTATGGTGAAATAAATATTACAGTAATATTATGTCTTCGCTCTTTGCCTACAGGGGGATGTACTAGACCAAGAGGGGGATTCACAGCCCCACACCGCCGCCACATGGCTCGTAGATCCAAAGGAGTCCAAATGCTCGATCAGCACTAAGTATGAGACCACCATTTTTTAAACGGACCCCTGTCGTCTTCCTCCTCCTCTTCCTCCTCCCCCAGGGCCCGGCTGTTCCTACTTCCCTCTCTCTGTGTGCCTTTCACTGTTACTTAGCCCTTTTCTTTGCGCTGGACATTCACCTCCCCTCACCTTCTGACAGCACAGCTTGTGACAGTTAACCAACCTCCGTTGTTGAACTTCCAACACTGCTACACTTTGCAATGACCGTCACTGCAATCACCCTGCAAGTCTGCCACTAACACACACATTGTCCTTGAACTTACTACTTCCGTTTTTTCACCCCCTTCAACTTCAGACTTACTGTTTTCTCTTTTTTCCCCCGCTACATTAGGCAAAAGCCGCTCTGAAGCCTTTTCACTCGGCTCTTTCACTTTCTGACTTCTCTGAGTGCTCAGAAAAATCCGAGAGCCACCCGCTCCACTCATCCCAATCACTGGATGGATGTCTCCAGAGGAAAACTGTGGATCTGCTCCTCTAACTCTATGCATCCATCAGGCTTTAGCAGACTGTTTCTGTATAGTGGGTGTTTGGGAGTTGCGTGGCTTATTACTGTCGGTGGCTTGCTTTAAGCTAAGCCAGAGTAAGTTTTTATAGCACTGTGAAGAGCTTGATTGGGGGGAGGATTTATTTAATTTTTATCTTTTTAAAGGTTCACACAGCAAACAATTCAAAATAAATATACCTTGCAGAAATGTTCTTTTTTTATTAAAAAAAAGAAACTTCAAGGTTTTACAATCGCACAATTATTCAGTTAAAGTTTTAAAGTTGTGCTTAGATAGCAAAATGAATCAAAGAGTTGGCCTTTTTCTCCAAAGGGTTGCATGCATTTGTCATCAAACTTAATAATTTAACTCAAGCCTTGCAACACATTCCAAATCAGATTATTGCCATTCTAATTGATTAATGTGGTCGCGTTTAAACAACAATATACAGGTCTGGCAGTATATTCGGTGTACTTGTTCTACTGGAAGGACCCGCTTTCCTGCCCTGTTTAAAGATCTGATTTGGGGAGTGGACAGTTAATAGTTTTCCTTTTGAGATTCACCCATTTGGATCTGTGGATCCCTCTCACTCCTCCTAAGTAACCACAGACCTACTGTCACCTTAGCTTTATAGCGTGACGCTGCTATTCCAATAAAAAACATTGACTTTTGATTTATGATGACAACATTTTAATATGTGTTTGAGAATACTTTTGCAAGGCACTGTGAATTTGTATGGTCTAAGTTTTCCAGTCAGAGCAAAAGGGTTCAGCAAAATGCTTCTTCTACCTTAAGCTGACAACTAAGCACTTTTAGACTTTTGTTTGGTGTATTTGAGCATTTCCTCTCTTTAGTTTTTCCTTTTCTTTTCTTCTTTTCACAACAAATGCCTTCAGCGCTCATCCTGTCTGCATTGCCTTTCTATTATCTTGTAAAAGACAGTGGTTAAATACAATGCTGCTAATGGAAAAATAGTTAAACATTGCATAAGGGGGGAGACTGTTTGTGTGTACATGGGTTTCCACTCCATTTTTGAACCTTCTTACTTTGTGAATATGTGTGTCCCCACCCCCTCCTTTGTAGCTGAACTTTGCTGCTTCTCCCATTAGGTGAGACGAGACGGGAATGAACCTTATTGCATGATGGGGATGAGCTGGCAGTTTTTGGGTTTTTCTTCGTTTTTGGATCAAAAAGTGACCCGTGCAGCATCTCATATCATCAGTCCTGTAAACGCTTGTAAGCAGACGAAGATGAGACTCCACACCTTTTTTCCACCTAGCGCTTTTCATCTGACCTTGCCACATGCATCTTCCTGTCTTCCAGAGGCAGACACTATTCTTCATGCATTTGCCTGTACACAAGTTGTAGCCTTCCTCACAGAGACTTGGCGTTCACTGTTTGAGTGGATATAAATGCTTGTTTCAATGCAAAAACCTGTAGCAAAAGGAAAAGTGGCATAATATTATTTCTTTCCTTTGGAGAAACCTCACACTGTAGGCCCAAAACTTCCCTTTGTATGCAGGTATTGGCTCTTCTCTCCCCAACCAACAGCATGATATATTGCTGCTTGGAAGGAACCTCCTAACCGACACTACAGAGACTACATGTCAGTGAAATCAATTTTTTCTTTGAACTGATTCTTATTTTGTTGCTTGTTTCCTAATACTGGAACTGGATCATTACTGGCTCCCACTCGTCTCTCCCCGCCCCATTGTTCAATTACATCCCAACAAGATTATTCACAGAAACCTGCCATGCTTGCTGGTACAACTTTTTTTAGCTGCAGAACAACAGGGGTACGACATGTTTTTTTTCTTCCCCCCCGAGTAACTCCCTGTACGTCGACTGTTAATGGTACTGTTCGGAGCGAGAGTTTGGGTACTTAACAGTTTGATTTAACTGTTGTTTATGTGGTACATCGTTTGACAACACACAGGCACGCCCATTTCGGCATGCCAGTGTCGGCACCTTCAGCCATCGGCCTGATTCAGTACTGCTTTTGCACATTGCTAAGGATCAGGAGACTATTTTTTGGAACTAATCTGTTATGTTGAGAATGAAAATGTAAATGTAAATGATTCTAGAGCAGTCTGTATTTTGATACTTGAATGATTTTTGCTTTTATAGTTATCTATATACATATATATATATATATATGTATATATACACATGTGTGTGTGTGTGTGTATGTGTGAGTATATGTATGTACGTATATAATTTGCTTTGTCAAAGCAAAGGACTATGTCTTATAAAATAAAACATATCGTGAATAAATACCCTGTGATTCAAAAAAGAAAAAAAAGGCTGAGAATTGACTCAGAGGGACCTCAATCCATTAAAAAAAAGAAAAAAAGATTGTAAATAATCTTGGGCTTCCAGACTTTTTATAGTTATTTTTCATAATTGTAAAAGTAATAAATGTTGGGATTAGAATTGGTTTATTTGTTGAATCTTTTTTTTTTGTTTGCTTTCTTTTATTTTAATATTTTGTTGCTGAGCTTTATACACACACTTCATATAAAATATCACACATGGTCCACATGTGGGTGATATGCCAGGTTTCTGTAATGTCTGTACACATAGTATAAAATGTTTTAAGCCCTTTTTGTTCTTACAGTTTTGAAGAATCTAGGTTTTGGATAAGGATAAAGAAAATTCAAAGACTCTGAGAGTAACTTCTCCAGAGTATTAAGTATCTACACAATAATAAGAAACACCAGTTGCAACCCCACCAACAATGTGTTGTCTTTTATGTTCACTAGAGTCAATGCGTCTCTTGTTATATAGGGTTGTTGTGAAGGTGAAAAAACCTATACCCTAGAACAGGACTGCCCAAGCAGTCAATCGCGATCTACTGGTAGACCGCGGACTGATCCCAAGTCGACCGCGAGGTTATGACCTGTTATAACATGACAGGAAGTCAGTGTCGCCAATTTAGCGACTTTGACGTTATATTTAGCGAGTATTCAGACCCTCTAAAATAAACACACAAAAAAAAAAAAAAACTAAAAGTTACAAAAGAAAAAAATAAGAGTTTTTTCGGCCAGTCACGCCCGCGTGGACTTCTACCCGCTGCTTAATCAGTGAATTATAAATAAAAGTTCTCAGACTACAAGCACAATCAACTAAGTTTGCATGAAAGCAAAAATTATAAAAAATGATGTCTTCGACAAAAGTTAAGCATTCATTCCAGGTCTTTAATCAAAACATATACAGCAACATATTTTCCTTTTTGTAATAGGTATTTTTACTTCTGTTGAGGTTTTTGTACGTTATGAAACACTGCAGACATAATCCCAAGGGTATGTAAGCAAATTTGGTCAGTAGCCTGTATGCATTCAATGTTGTGTTAGTATTCTTGTTTCCCTCCAAAATGTATAATTATGAATTCCTTTGCTGCCTAAAAATGCTTTGATAAAGTGAATACTCAGTGAAGTAATTAGTAATCAGTAATCGGTTGGGTACAACAAGCTAGCCTCCTCCTCCCAATGCCAGGTTTCCCACTAAGGTAGGAAGTGATTTCCTTTTTTCAAATAGAGATCTACCTGTTTTTTTATCTGGTTTATTTTTCTGTTTGGTTCATATTAAGGTCAGTAATGGCTATTGCTCATCATGCAGATTGTCGTGTGTGTGTTTGAGAGAGGACGGGTTTGTGATGTGATGTCTAATGGTTGTATGACAACAACAGAACGTGTTGGAAATGATATGTGGGGGTTTGCGATGTTGACACTGGGCTGGTAGATCTCAGGAGGTTGGCTACTTGAAAAGTAGCTCTTGGGACAAAGAAAGTTTGGTACCCCTGCTCTAGAAGTGTTTTACCATCTAATAATTGTTTATGTCATCCTGAGGAAGAGTTCAAATATCTGAGTCTAATCAGATTTTCCATAATTCATATTTAAGGTTTTTGAAGAATAATGGGATTCGTCCTTTTCACCTTTAACTAACCAAACAGACTGGGTCAAAATGTTTGACCCCAATGTGCCCAACTTTTTGCTCTGCAGCATAAACCCATAAGGAAAGTTAAAGATATTAACCAATGCTGCCTTTTGGGCGTAAACAGAGTTAATGGATGTCTTAGGACGGAATTTGTAACATTGCCTCCCTTTCTTAGTCATTTGTGTGCTGAAGAATATAAACCCACATCTTTTGAGGCACTGCAACAGTAGATGAAAAACAAAACTAATGCTGATACACTACACCCGAGAGCCTCTTCTGTCAGTCCAACAAGATCCTAAAGCATACAGTAGCTGCTGTGATTAGAAATCAAACAAGGTGTTTTATGGATTATTTCTCATTTTCATTCCGCTCACTTTAAAATCCTATGAACACAAACACGTAAAAAGCTCTCTCTTGATAGTGCATGTTTATTTTTGTTAGACATCAATTATTTTAAGTATTCAAGATGTGATTTCAATCAATATGGTGAATGAGTTGAGTAAACAAAAAGAGAATTACTGCAGCAAAGAATTTACTGCCGCCGGGTTTTGAATGAGGTCGGTTAAGGTCAAGCAATAGTTATCAAGCTGTAAAGAGCTATGAACTTCTTATGCAAACATTGAGTTTGGGTGAAGTCAAACATTGTTAGTGCCCATGTGGTCTAAAAATGGTGGATTGGTTTAAATCTGCATGAAAAGTTACATGGCCATAAGCTTAGCAGGTGAAAATGTCTGATAAATTGTGTTAAGAAATGTTCTGACAAGTAGGATTTAGTGTAATTTCCCTGCAATAATAAAAAAATAAACCCAAGCAAACAACTCAGAGGTATGGGGAATTTACATAGCTGACTTACATGTCACAATCATGTGGTGCTGTTCCTGGAAAAACAAACCCAATGACATGTACTTCTGCTTTTAGGAAAAGGTCTCACAACCCCCTCCAGCCAGGTTAGACCATGGCTTGTAAATTCTTGAAAACTACACAATAAAGCCTAATTTCCCAACCCTGTTCCTGAAGGCACGCTGTCCCTTTAAATATTTTCCCCTGTCTTAATTCAGACGATTTCCAGTTTGCGAAAGCCTGTTTATCCGCCATCAATTAAAATCAGCTTACTGTAACAGGGAAACTTCTGAAGCATGCAAGGCACTATGCCTTGAGGACCAAGGTTAACAAGCACTGCACCAAAGAATTGATTGCACAATTTGTTAAACTTCTTCACTGGCTGAAGCACCGCGCTGACTTCTTAAAACTTTGAACAAGACACCGTTCAACACTGATCTCCATGTTGTGTTCTGGGCCTTAGTCACTCTGCAAGCACAACAAACAGTACAACACCAAAAACTTGAGCTCAATCGGACAAAGATATTTTTTTCATTAACTTGTAAGCCAGAATCATATAAATTACAAGCAACAGAAGACTGAAATGTTTTAGTATGTGTGATGAAACCATTTGAGTTTCACTATATTATTTTAAGATCCCTGTAAGTGAAGCATCTTTTTCTCAGTGAGTACCTTGCTTCCGTTGAGGGATAAAAGGAATACCCATGATTATGTGCAAAGAAGAAGCTCGACTTGTGAAAGGATTCCATGTGGGATGTCTGATCTGCAGGGAACAGCTAACGGACATATTTGAGCAGCTTGGAGCTCAGAACAACTGACTCAATTTATTTCTGTGTTCTGCTGCCTCTCAACGGAGAATGTGCAATCAGGGATATAATATGAGCTCATCTTTAGCATTTAATGAAAACTGCAGGTCCATCTTTTATATTTACCTACATTATACTTATCATTAACTTCTTTGAAATGTACCCATCTTTTTTCACCCACTATCTGTTAATTTCTCCCTGCTGACTCCTGGGGTAAATGACATTATGGCCATTGTCGATGTTGCAGATTTGACCAGCCACAAACGTTGTAGCTGCTTTCCAATAAAGAGGGTTGGAGATGGACTGAGGCATCACTTGGGCAGAAATGTGGCTTATTCCCATCTGACAAGTTCCCTGATGATATCTGCAAAAAGAGACTATTTTATATTATTTATCTTTTGTGACAACAAAGTAATTATAGTTTTCTGGCATACCTTTGAATACAAAGAAAAGAATGCGCCTGCACTAGATAGGTGGGGAATACCTCACCAGTACTCGTATCTTTCAAAGAATAGCTGCCATACCTGGCCGGATGCCTTTGTGAGCAGCAGCGAGCATCCCCACCCTCAGTTCAAGTGATATTATCTTTTTCTTAACGGTATGTGGTTGTGGGCCAGCTGGCTGTGCCACACCCCGCTGTGGTCATCTGTCCTCTTGTACACACTGCTCACCGCCACCATAGCACCCACGATCAGCTTCACTGTCACTATGCGGGCTCTAGGGTCATTCAGCTGATGGGGTCAACCTCATCTACAAGGTCACAGAGAAAGTCAACACAAAATCTTCTTAGATTAGTTCAAAATAATGAAACCAAAAAAAGAATTCTTGGACAATACATATTGATGTCTGTTCAACGATGATCATTATTAATAACATTTGTGACAATATCACTATGTGACCATATTACCATGGTAGTATTAATTAGATATCAACCACAGAATTAATATTTTACTTGCAAAATTTATAGTAAACCAATTTACAAGCCTATATTCTTGGATTATTGTGTGTCAGGAGCCCAGTCTGGGTCCTCCTATTTGCTGTTCCGGTCATCTGAGGTGGTAGGCAGGAGAGTAAAAGGCACTCCAATATCTCCAGTCTGTTGTGTTGTCAATGTTACCTGGAACTTCATCTATACTAAACATGTAGTCTTAACCTATCAGGAAACACAATTAATTCACTGTACTCCATCGGCTCTCACAGTCAACAATTCATTTTTGGAATACGGCGGACAAGATTTGCATCATGGACCTGATCTTACAACAGTGACCATTTGACGCTAAAAAGTAAAAAAAAAAAAAAAGAACAGGAATAGAAATCCTAAACCTCTGAAGAATGTTTTTGGTACCTTGTTTAAATCTCTGTCAGGAAGAATGAGGAATAAGGTCTGACACTGTGTTTTCGAGGTTTAATACTCTATAAAGTATGTTTTTATATTTTGGCAGTGACAAATGTTTTGGATGATCAAGTGGAACATCTCTAAAAAGCATGGCAGCCAAACTTGAGCTGCCTCAAGCCTGACCTCACCGTCACCATCCCCAAAAATGTATGCGTTTATTTTTGTGTATAAGATCTTTCGTGTGAAATCTTCAATAATGAGTTCAGTGGATCAAATGAAACGTTGTCAGTAAACCTTCACCGGTGTGCTCAACAAGAAAAGCAAAAAAGGTTGTCGGACCTCAGTGTGTTCAATTTTAATTGAAATAACTACAGACAATACGATAACAAAAATAAACACATGTAAGTCAATGAAGCTTTTCTACTAATTTGTCCTCATTGTTGAAACTACATAACTGTTTGCCCACTAAGAGGGAGTAAAAAAAAATGCAACAAAACGACAATTAAAAATTAAATCTATTAGAAGATAATCCTATGTTTTTATTTGGTTATTAACATGAAAATGGGGGGGGGGGGGGGGGGGGGGGCAAACCC
>JAVLVB010000779.1:5101171-5199091 GCA_032876305.1 Orestias chungarensis | reverse complement strand
CCAGAGCTGTGCGACCTTCCATGACCGCTCAGGACTGAGAGAGGAGCTCAGCTGCGACGACGAAGCAGCTCTGCAGTTCAAAGCCTTCAGTGCGACCCAGGTAGGCTGCCCTGCTACAGAAGTCACAATTTTCTTTCATTTAGTGAATAAAGACAGAAATAACAAGTACTTATGCGTTTTTTGTGTTATGTTATGTTAATTAGACTGATGTGTTTTCCTTTTTACCCATTCTGGTTGTTCCAACTCCAATATAGTTTTTGTACAACAGCTGAAACATAGTTTTCCATAATTTTTTTGTTTTGTTTTTGTGCTTTTGAGGACATTGATTGAAGGGGGAAAAAGTGCTAATATTTGCACATTAAAGTAAATAAAAGCTGCTCAGCAAGGATAATCTGCCCAGCTAAACATTAATGAGATATTTCTATTCACATGTTGCTTAATCTGATGTTGTCCCTGGCCTTTTGTATAGGTTACAATAAATCATTAACCAGTTCCAGCAGATCTCCTGTCATTGAAAATGCACTTAACATTTTTTTCTTTTTTTTAAGAGGTTCGTGCGCTGCCACAATTTTACTGCCGGAGACCGAAAATTATTATTTTAAGCAAGTCTGGCTCGCAAAATGGACTGATGGAAACTGCTGATTATCTTGTTTTAGTCAAATGGTCGTAGATGCTCTCCTGCCGGTGAACCATAATACACCAGTCACATTGGAGTGCTTTGCTGACTCAGATTTGTCTAGGAGCCAAAGAAGCAAGTAAAGTGACATTCCTGTCACTACTGGGTCCGATTCATCTGTGGGTGCCACCGCTGAACTGGAGGTTTCCTGTCCTGTTTGCCCTGGGAGGTGTTGGCTCGGTTGGTTCCATCCTGCGTTTTTTTAAATCTGAATTTCCTAATGGGAGGGACGGTAATTAGCAGCTCCTTGGAAACCAATATGTGTGTTGAGTCAACCAGCTTTTGTTTTTAGAAAGCATTTGTTAATAGAGCGAGGCGTTTTTGGAAGATCAGGTTTTTTCTCTAGCTGCATTAGTTGAGTGTTTATGCCAGCGCGTCCAGAATATAGGGAATCCATTCTAGTGTCCTGCAACCCATAAATTGAATTTGCTAGCAAGAAAATATATAATTTGCAAATCAGTTTTTAGTAACTTTCATAAAAAGGATTTATTACTTCCTTTCGGTGCAGGCGCTTTCTATCTGCTTACTTAGAACATTTAGCCTTTGTTCCTTTTTAAGTTTCGATGATTATAGCTTACAGATAACAAAATTCAGTGTCTCAAAAAAATTAAAAAAATGTCAGAAGTATTTTAGTTTCTACACACTCAATACTTGGGTGTGGCTCCTTTTGCATGACTTGCTGCATCAATTCCGTGCGGTATAAAGGGAACTGCCCTGTGGAACTGCTGAGGGGCTATGGAAGCTCAACTTGCTTCATAAAAGCCTTCAGGTCATCTGAGTTGCTGGGATTAATGTTTCTCATCTTCCTCTTTTGACATATTTTCTCTGAGGCATAGTTAAAGTAAATTCTACATTACATTAAAATCTATGGATACAGCTACTGTTATGATCTACCCTCCTTGTATGAAGGTTCTAAGCGTAGATGGGCTTTCTGCTGGACAAATATTAAGTTACCAGCATTTTTTAGTCTTTTCATGATTATGTCGTAACATGGCCATAAAATTTCTGTGTTTTTAAGTTTTTTATTTTTTATTATTCTAATAATTTGATGGTTCCAAATATTTTTTTGATGATGTTTTAAGTGAAAGCTGGAGTAAATCTGTAAGCAAATATCTCTTGTTTTCAGTTCGAAGGTTTCCTTATGTTTTCTTCTTTTGCAAAAAAAAACTTCAAATGAAGTTGCGTAGATTTTACAGCCTTGTTGCGCTTTAGAAAAACCTACCTTGGTGGGTTTTTTTTGTTCGGCATGTCTTCTTGGTGACTGGTCTGTCAACAACAAGCAGTAACTTGAAATGACATTCAGGAAGCAGAGGACAACTCTAGCACTGCACAGAACATTAGTTTGTTTTTTAGCAAAGAGTTTGCATAATTTACAGTATAAAATGTCATTTAAATGCATTGACGTTTTGCAATGTAGTTCATTATTCATAGGAATCATTTAAAGTTATCTTGAATAATAAATTAGATGGTTTTTTTTAGAGGCATGAAGTTTTACAGAAAGATGCTTGCTTTTAACTTTATGGTAAAATAAGTTTAAGGCAGTTTTTAAATCATCACTGTAAATGTTTGCATTTTTTGGTTCCCGAATGTCTCGATAATGTTTAATTTAAACGCAGACCCGGTCTTCCATGCAGATATTTGTTACTTAATGATCTAATTAGCATACGGAGACACACTTCAAGACAGTTGTTGCATTATGAAGATTGTTGAGCTGTTAACTGTAGTGTAACGGCATTTTTCACTTTGATTAAAGATTTACTAATTTCCCAGCTATTTTTACACCTGTACTAGTTGCATTTTATTAAGAGATGTAGTTTAAACCATGTTCGCATACAGAGCATAGAAGCACTCCACTTTTTTTCCCCAATCTTTAATTTAAATAGAATTACTGACATCTCTTGTTTTGTCTAAAAGCCAGAATATGTGCTACAATTTTTAGGGGAATGTTTTTCACAAATTTGATATTTTGCACACATTTCCATAGTAACTCACATAGTTTCCTTGTTATTAGTATATCTTCTGTTAACCCCGGTTGGTGTTATCCACACCTTCCTACAGTAGCTGCTGTGAAGTGGCTTAACTCAACCCATTACTTTATTAGCGCTAGCCAAACATTTTTATACAAAGCCACGATCAGGTTTTTTTGAAATAGTCACTCCAAATGATTAACCTGATAGTCTTTAAAGCTGATTGGTAATATGCCTTAAATCTAAGAGCACCATCCTAATGTCCTCCGAGTCAATATAGCCAAACACGTTAACTTCGGCTTTATTAGACTACAGGACATTTCTCCTGAATTGGATTTCTTTGTCCCTGAAGGCATTTACAAACTATGATTTGGCCTTTTTATAGTTTCTGTTGTAATAACTATTTATTTTCTGAATGGCATTTTAACCCATGTTGGTACAATGCCTATTTCTCCTACCAGCTTCAGCCAAAACACCTTTAAAACTTGCCTGTAATTGCTTGAAAAGATGAAGTGTGACAAACAGAAGTCCGCATATGTAACAAGCAAGCAGAATTGAATGTCATCCATTTGTTATGGTGACCTGGAGGTCTCTAAAACACATATTTGTTGTTTTCTTGGTACATTCTCACCCAGAGTGACTTCAAGTGAGACTTACAAAAGCAAGATTGAACAGTGACACGCAGGTCCGGCACTCTTCATGCGATGTCGAAGAGTGGCACGTGGCCAGGCAATGTTGCCGTGGAGTCCTTGAACAATATGGACAGTGCAGGAAGCTGTGACAGTGTAATCAGCACAAACTCTGTCTGGGTGAGTGGCGCTGTAAGTCTCCTCATGTCTGCATCTCATTCTTTTAGGTTGGTTGATGAAATAGAAGGAAGAACAAACATTTTCTCATTGGTTAAAATGAGAAATTTCAGCATCTTTTCAGACGTTATGAAAATATCAGAGGATATAAATTTGTACAGAGGATCCCTTAAGATTAATCACGCAGGAGGAAAACATCAACGCGCAGTCCAATAGTTTTACAAGTTTTGCAATCGGATTTTGTTTTCATTATGACATTTAGCCACAAGACGCCCAAGCACACAACCAAAAGCTACTGAGCGTTCGTCTGCAGTTAGTTTTTTTTCTTATAGCAGAAAAGTCACTTAATTGTTCAATCTTCAGTCGCTAGATGAGAAGAACAGGAAAATTTAAAAGAACTTATATTCTAACCTTCCTGCCTTCGGCTGAGACAGAGGACAAACATTTGCTGCTGAAGCAAATTAGCAGTAAAAGAAAATGTTTTCTTAAGGTTTTGCACATAAACGACAAAAACTGCATCCTCTGTAAGATATCTCTATTCTAGCCATGACAAGCACTGTGTTGTGTGCTCTTACTGTACCTGAACTTTGGTTTGTTGCTTCTCTCAGATCCAAGATTCTCGTTGCTCCATGATTTATTTACGAATGAAAACCTACTGTTGAAGCATGGGGAGCAATTTGTTGGGGACCATAGATGGATTTTCAATAGCTACACATTCGTTTAAACACATACTTGTTGAAAATATACTTTTATGTTTATTTCTACTCCCAAACAAAATAAGATGTAAGGTTTAGGACGTAGCGTCACTATTAATACCTGGTCTTTTGTGTTTGAGTTGTTAGGGTTCTTTTTCTGTTTAAATATGTGTAGGATTAATTCAAAGTTCAGTTGGGATGTAATGTTTTTCTAACTCTAACCTAGCTTTGACTTAAATATATACTTTGACAGTTTTTTGTTGTTGTGTTTTTACAGAGTGAAGATAGTATGGAGCACCTATCTGCAGAAGAGAAGGCATGCCTGGTGTATTTGGAGGAAACAATTGAAGCACTGGAATTCCTGGAAGACAGTGGCTTATCAAATGACGAACCAGACGCGTGGTCAAAGATGGAGACACAGGATAAGATAAGAAGTAAAATGTTCTGTCATACTTTTTGTGTGACGCCTACACCAGTTGAATGTTTCAGACACTCTCTTTTTGATTGACATCAACTACAAAACTAAATTATTTTGTGTTCCTCAGACGTTCCAAATGAAATGCCCGACTCAGGAAGTCCTGAGATGTCGAGACCAACCACCTACACAGCCGTAGATTCTCCACACAGTACATTAACCACAGTGTGTGAAACCGAGCATCGCACTGCAAATGAAAACTCCAAACCACAATCTGCTTCCACTTCTGCAGTCGGCATGAGAGATGTTGAAACAAAGGACCTGAGGGTTGAAACCGATCCTGAAGTGTCTGACATTGGTTACACAACCTTTTCGTCAGGAAAAACGACGACGGATTCACAGTTACATGGAGATCCTGATCATGAGAATTTCACAAATTCCAGTGATTCCTCAAAGATTGATGTGGACATAATACCTCCACCAACAGACTTCATGGATGAACAAGAATTTTATTTGCCAACTGTGACAATTACTCCGGTTTCCCCACCTGCAAACAGCTTCACAAAGCAGAACCTGACTATTGACTTGGAGCAGACGCACTTGAAACCCTCTTTAGAGAAGCCAACTGAAAGTTTTACTGCTCTAGAGGATTCTCAAAGCAAACCTTCAAATGTTTCCTTCTTCGTACCAAAAATTAGTCCCCCTCCTGAGTTTTTAGAGCCCAGAAGTCCACCTGCTGTGGCCCCAAAACCTAAGAAGCTTCCTTCAAACATTGTTCTAAAGTCACAGAAGAAACCAACGCATGTCTCTCATGAAAACCCGGTGCCAACCCACAGTGATCGGATGTTGGATCCCCACAAGGCTCGGATTGAGGCACTCAAGAAGCTTGGACTTCTTAAAGACGACAAGAAGGAATCAAATCCTGTCATAAGTCCTACGCATCCTCTGAAACCTGCTCCATACAGAGTCTCACATGCGGGCCAGTCACCTCCAGTTAGCCCTGCCACTTCACACACACCACCTTTCACACCATCCCACACCCTAGTCAATAATCCGCCTCCAACATTCACACCCAAACAATCGGTCTCTCCTGTTGCTGTGTTGCTATCATCTGATTCAGCATCTCCTCATAATCAGGATGGTGAGATCCTCCCAGTACCCGCAGATTTCAGCGATCACAACGGGCCGTCAGGTAACAAACTTCCTGCTGTTGCAAGGGCCTCTTTCGGGGCCCCTCCTGATGGGCCGCCTGCACTGATGAAGCATTTTACCCCACCAAAGAAGGTGGGTATAAAATCTGCCACCTTGGAGAGATCTGGCTTGGGTCTTAGCAGCCAGATGTTCAATGAAAACTTATTTGAGACAGCCGATGGCAAGCAAGAACCGAAGCACGTTCGCAACGCTCGACCTCGACCCTCCTCTCTGGGGAGTGGGAAAGACTTTTCTCATGTGAAAGATGATGATTTGGTGGGGAGTAGGCCACCAGACTCTCGGAAGCCTTTGCCAACACAGGCGAACGCCCACAGGGAGTCTGGGAAACTGCCTCGATCGCAAGGCATCAGCGTGCTGATCTGCCCTCGCCCAGAGAGCGAAGCAGACCGCCGGGAGGCCCTAAAAAAGCTGGGACTGCTCAGAGACTAAGCCCCAGACATAGAAGGTTTTAACCACATGTTTGTGCTTCTGTTATCCACTGAATGGGCTTCTAAGTGATTCCATCAAAGGACTGGAATGAAGGGACTGTCAGGACACGGTATCTTTTAAAAGACTCGTCTTGTAAGGTCTTAAAAAGGATTTACCTTTTTATGGTCCATAACTACATAAATTGCTTGCTCCTGCTAATTTGTTTGACCTAATCCCACAGGTTGCTGGCTGTTTCAGCGCGTCACCATTTCATTCTTTTGCGGTTTTGCTTTGTTTCGTGCCAAACCTTTTTTGAGTGCGGTTTTGTTTTGTTTCGTGCCAAACCTTTTTTGAGTGGTAACATTTTTGTGGCAGACCATTTGTGAATTTGGCGCCATTTCTTTACAAGTTCAAAATTCAATGCTTTAAAATAATTTGATCTCGGAAATACTCATAGTTGACTGCTTTTAATTGTGTTATATGACTTGCAATGATATCGGCCACCTGGTGGTCCTTTAGTTACTTTGGGGGGTTATTAAGGGGTCATATTCTCATCTATTAAAGGGGAAACTGCATGCAATTATTTAAATAAACGTAACTCAGTTAAATTATAAGAGATTTAAGTAGTTTGTGAAAATGTGTTTGTGAAGATCTGTATACAGATTGCAAATGGAAGTAGGCATAAGTTGGGTTTGAAAAGGGGCGTAAATATCGTCAGACTGACCCAGGGTCTGTTTTTAAATGCTTTAAAGACTTTTTTTCTTATTTATTAACATTGTCCTACTGACTTTCCCAATAATACGTGTTTCTATGTTGTTGATTAGATGCATAAAAGTGTAGAGAGAGTACTTTCTGTTTGTCCTGATGCATCGCTTTTTGTAATTTTAAGAGCAAATATAGTACGTGATCGGAATTTGAGACATCTGCTCTGAGTCTTACGTTAAGAATCCTAGCTCTTCTACAGCTCAGCCTCTGCAATGTGGGGTCAGTTTTGGAGCTGCAGCTATCACTGAATTTATCCAAAGTTGATAAAACAAGCATTTGAATTGTGTCATACTCATTTTTCACTATGATGTAAGCCCCCCATGTGTCATGTCAAAGCAGACAGTGACGCACAAGTTCTCTAGTCCGGTTTCTCCTCCTTTTTTTTCTTTTTTTTTGGTGAGAGAAAAAAAACAGGTGTGACCTGTTTTGTCAGCCCTGATGGAACATCGTTGCTGTGCAAAATTACTCGTCTGGGGAATTTGATCTCAGCTGCAAGCTTTTAAGTACAAATAGTTTTGCTGTTTCAATCTATGAATTTTATTTTCAGTTCACTGCCTGCATTGAAAATAAAATAAAAATGTGAAACATATCTTTTGCACTGAGTATATACTATTGCTTTATAGATGTAGAAGTGTTTTCCCTGCAATTTTAATCCCACTGACACCAACTTCAAAAGATTTAACTTGTGAATTTATGTAGCATTTAACTGTGAATTGAAAGGTAAAGGATGTAGGGCTTAGAAAATTGTCAACAAACAGAAAATTTAGCTTGCCCTCCTCTTCAAGAACACTAATAAGCCTTGTATTCTGTCAGTTTCTCAATCAACTCTCTGTGCAGGTTCAAACTCACAGACACTATTCAGAGTTGGACTGTTTTCACTGTGAATTTCCTGTTAAAGAACCTTACAACAAGTTCACAATTCGGCTTCAGGGGGGCAAAGGGACCATGTCATACGTTTTTTCACCGCTTCTGGTCATTGGATAAATGTGATAAAGAACTTTCCTGCTTAAAAATCATTTGTCATTTTGAAATTTCTGGCCCTCTTCCCGTAACACTGCTTGAAGACGGAGTCTTTAGAAATCTAGCAGCAGGTTTGGGAGTTGATGTTTAACCCAGCTTCTACCTGAGAAAACCCAGCCAGCTCATTTTTATTAATACAAGCCTGTACCAGTATGCACCTCCACCTTGTTGATGTCTGATGTTGATGTGGAGCTCTGTGCTTATTACCAGTCTGGCTACAGGCCTGTTCACCTGGTTCATTAATAGTCCATTTCATTAACCCATGAAAGCTTTATAATATCTGTCTTCAGATATTTATTGGCCCAGTATAGATGCCGCAGCTTCTGCATCTTGCTCAGTTGTGGTTTGGTTCCAGCCTTGCTTAGCTTGACCACATTTCTGAGTACTGAATATCTTGTACTTCTTGTTACTCTATGTTGACAGCAGTTAAAGAATGTAACAGAGCTGGAAGATAATGAGTTCCTGGAAGTTTTACACTAGATTCTTGTGGAATCCTTGGCAGGTAATTTGCGGCTATTTTTCTCGACAAGTTTCTTTTAAAGCAACACTAAAGAAGTTTCAGTTTTGGTCGTTTTTTTTAGTGGGGAAAATAGCAGTAGTGTTTTGCCTTAAGGAAGACTGGATGTTGAGGACCAGTGCATAGCGTCGTAATGTTGGAGTTTAGTACATTTCTGTTTCTAGTGGCTGTTTGAAAGATGAAAGGCGATGAGGTAATTAATCTAATTGTGGGGAAAAAAAACAAAAAGTCATTTGGTGATTTTGAAAATAAGAAACTGGGCAAGTGACATATGCAGTAAAACAGTCGGCACATTATTTGTTGTTTTATGTGGAAAGGTTCCTGCCACCCTCCTCAAAGTTGCTTAGTACCGGTTAAAGCAATACGGACCCCCTGGGGCCATGACAATGGTGTCATTCAATGAGCTGCAAGTCTCTGAATAACCACAAAAGTTATGAATATACTTTATGAAGGTTGCTGCTTTAACCGTGTTTACTGTTTGCAAAGAAAAAGTTTTGGTACTTGTGATCATGCCCCAACATTTTACCTATTTAAAGACTGCTGCATCACTTCAAGACATTTGGTAAATTTTAAGTTTTCAAAGTCAGTTAAATCTATTTTAAACCCGATTTGTCATCTAAACAAAAGAAGCTGCGTAATGATCTTGCACACCTTGATATAGGTCGTTAGCCACATTAGGCCACACCATCCCTCATCACACAGATGCACAACCTCTGCTTTCCTAAATTTCTTTTAGTGCAAATTCTTTTTTTTGTTGGAGTTTTGTCAAAGAGATAATATAGTTTTAGTTATTTTAACTACTTTAGAGTTGAAAAAAATGTTAATACTTAAAAAAATAAACTCAGTAAACATGCAGTAATAGTGTCACAAATGTCTTAAATGTACAGCATGTAGTTACCAATGATTTGAACATATCAACTAATGTTAACTTAGGTTTTGGGAGCAATGCTCAACCACTTTAATTATGCAGCATTCTACTTACACCCAGTTCCTGCAGTCTTCACTGTCGATCAGATTTTTTTATCCACCACCCTCACTTCAATACCTTTTCATTCTTTCATCGCTTCTCACCAGCACCTTCATCCCTTCCATCTGACTTTCTCGTTTTCATCTTCTCCTCTTTGTTTAAGGTCCCGTGTGGTTCAGGAAAGTAAGGTAATTTCATGTTTCCCCACAGAGAGTCTTTCCCTCTCAAGTCTTCATCAGGAAATCTCCTCAGACAACCTATCTTCACATCCTGTCCATCCCCTCAACCTAAAAATCTTCAAACTTATATCACTGTGGTATTGTCTGTTTTTTTTTTTTGTTTTTTTTTTGTGAATGCATGGAGTGATATGTGGGATATCGACAAATCATGATACGTAGGTTGTCCAAGGTTACAATTTATCTTCTTGCAACTTCTATACAGGCTGTACCCACAGATTCTCCCTACTGAGCTGCACATTTTGGAAAGGCCTCCAGAATTAGTGTAGGCTATAGAATATTGGTCTAAAAATACCACTGCTTTAAACTTCTCCCAAACTAAACCAAACCTCAATCTATCTTGTGTGTTGCTTGTTCTTCATTTTCCCGAACACATTTCTTAATCCCTGATGGAACAGCTGTAATTATACGAAGGTAATTTAAAAAAAGCATGCATCCTTTACCCTTTAGGTCAAGTTTCTACACTTTTTTGTGTGTTTCTTCACACTATCTGATGAAATCCCTGTAATATACACAAGTTAATGAATATCATGTGATTTTTTTTTTTTTTTTTTTTTGTAAAGGGATACGAAATGCAGGCCTGATGATGTAAAGAAAAGTACTTTTTTCAGAATTTCTGAGCATCATTTCATTGCTTAAACATAACATTAAGGTTATGGTGTCTCTTATAGTCTTCTGATGGGGCATACCCCATCCATTTTTTATTATTATTATGTTTTTCTTTTCTGATCATAGCTGCGATATTTTGTGAGCATACCTTTTTGTATCCAGTGCCTCATTTGCAATATTTTTAGACAGAATATTTTCATATCTTGTTTATTTTCATAAACCTGGCACAAAAGGCTTACTGTCAGGGGGGAACGCACACGAGCAAGGTAAGAAGGGGATTTAAATGTTTTAAATATGATTTTGGTTTTATTATAGGTAGAGCAGTCTAAAGATAAAAACGAGAGTTATTACAGTTTATATAAATATTTTCAACCCTCTACAGTAAAGAAACTGAAAGGAAAAGCAGCTACGTGTCGGCAAACAAACACGGGTGGCTTTGTGCTGCTCTGTGATATGTCGCTGTGTGAGATGTTTCTCTTTTCTGACAGCTGACATTACTGAGGAAGAATACGTGACAGCACCAGTCACTTTACCTGTTACCTTCAGAGGCCTTGTCTATCAGGCGCTCTGAGTAACATAGCACCCCAGCCTGCAATCATAATGTGCAGCATTTTTTTTTTTTTTTTTTACTATGAACAGTTTGCAAAGGTTACACTACCCTGGAAACAAGTTGAATTTTTCAGTGGGTTGCAGGGATTAACTTTGCATAATGTTAAACATGGTTTACATACAGGGCTGTTGATTAAAGAAAATGTATTTGTGTACATATAAACTAGTACATTCTTATGCAACCCATCGGAAATACAATTACTTTACATATCAAAATAGTCATTTTGATGAATGCTTTTATCTTCAACAATGAACAACAACAGCACGCACCTCTAATATCATATTTGGCTTTAAATAATCTGCTTGAATTGCAGATATTTGACTAATATATTTAATCTATCGATTTTATATACATTAAATTCAATTTGATTATTGTGCTAAGTAAACAAATCTATATCAACTGAGGAGTGATATTTCATTTACTTATATAGCACTAATTAACAACAAATTGTATTTTAATTCATATTCAGTGATGCAGAATCCAAGTTAAGTTCAAATCATCTGTAGATGCCTCCTAAGTATACTGTATAAGGCAAAAACTTTAAAAGGCTGTATGTAACTAAGATCTTTTACTAATTACATGTCTCTAGTATGATTAAAAACCTGTTTTAAAAAAGCAAAACAAAAGCCACAATGTTAAGGCTGTGAATTTATTTTCCACTAGAGGGCAGTCTGGATTCATCAACCAGTGTAGCCAGTAATCCTTGAACTAAACCTTCAAACTGTTGGAGTCTCATGCTGACAGTACTGGACACGAATATTCGACATGCACATAAACCATTAAACTTTTATGCAGACTGTAATACTATATAGAAAATATCTATCTCTTACATTTGTTTGTAAAAACATATTTTCTTTCTTTTGATTACAAAACCCCCCTGAAAAATGCACTTTTTTCAAGATGTTTTTCTTTGTGGTAAGTAATATATATATATACCCTGTACATTTTTGGTTTCATTTTTAGTAGCAGTATATATATTTTTTTGAAAAAGTCCTTAAAAAGTATCAATTATAATGTATTTGCTGCTGTTTTTATTTATGTGATAATTTTGTTGTTTGCAGTGAATAAAAAGGAAAAACTCTTTATTAAAAACAGCCGACATGAAACACCATGTCTTTACCAGTAGTTATTTTTTCCCTTCTCATCCTTATGAAAACATTATTTCTTTGTCTCGTTCTGTGAGAGGAAATGATTCAGGTTTAGAAGTAAAGAAGAGAATACCATAAGAACTAAATATGGTAAATTTGTGGGAAGGATTTATTCACTGAAGTGTCATCATGACTGTTGAACTTAAATCCCTACCAGCCCTAAGCTTAGAAATCCATCAGTTGTTTAATTACATTTTGTGGTTTAATAAAACCTCTGTGTAGTTTTGTTTTTTTTTTGCCAGATATGCTGAACCTATTGGATGCTCCTCAGAAATATTCCCCTTGTAGCAAGAGCTGGAGGAGGTATTCATAGCTGCTGGAATATCTGGCTAGACAGTGAGCTCATGGGACTTCCCCACCATCTTGGCCCTGTTCTGTACTTACTTTCTTACATATTATCTGTCTTCAACAAGCCACCCTCCCCCCCCTTTGACCTTTCCTCCACACAGGAGTTGATAGAGGAGGATTAGTTGGGACAAAGTGAAACAGAGCCACTGCTGAGCTTGCTCAGGTTTGAGCATGCCCAGCCGAGTGCTGTGTCATTAAAACAGTTAACTATAAATAAATGTCTGTCACCTCCGCTGTGTTCGGGTTTGCATGTATATGTACTTTCGGCCGGGTACAGTCTAGCTGAACGATGATGATACTTTGAATGATAAATCCACAGCAAGGATTACGTTTGGGAAAATATCCAACACTTTCATTTGATCTTGACTAGTCCACTTGATTATCGCCACTCACGCACACTCCCGCACACTCCCGCACACTCCCCACACAATTGCATTTGCATGCTGTGTATGTATTACCTCCTAGTGTAACCCTAAAATTCAGGTAATACAACTGTGAAAAACAAGTAGGCATAACCTATAGAGGTGGTGAGACTTATTAGAAATCTTGTATCTTTTTTATTTTAACAGATACTGAAAAAAAACCTTGTTCATTTGGGCCTTTAGCAGAATTTGATATGGGGTACCCCTTGCATTTTACAAGATAAAATATAAATTGTCAGAAACATCTGATAAAATGGACCAGAGCAGAGATGCTCTGTGAGAAGATTATACATTTATTAAAGGAATGAATAATGACAAGAATGTGCAACTGAAAACTAATAAATAACCAGCAGGAATAACAAGCCAAGGAAACGTGAGATGAAAAACTGTCATGAAAACAAGAAACTAAAATAAATAAACAAATGACAGAGAGATGTGGGAGAAAACCAACAAAGAAACAAATGGAGGAATAATGCTAACCAAAGAAACTGGGGTAATGTAACTGCAGAGAGACCAGCAGCAGAAACACGACAAGCATGGGGAAAAAATTCACTTACTGGGGTGGACAGGAAAACAGCAGGGAGGCATAACACAAAGGAACTCAGGTAGCAACGGGGAAGCATGGAGAGACAATAAACCAGCAGAGTGTGCTCTATATTTTTGCTTGGATTCCACCTGCATACCATTTTTTTTTTGTCTTACAAAGCTAAACAGCACATTTTTTTGGATATTAAAAAACAAGCATGCGAACAAAAGCACTGTTTTCTGTTATGTGCAGACACTTCATGCATCGTTTTATGTATCTCATAGTTATCTTTTTTTTTTGGTACAGTCACAATCTAAAGTGTTTTGCTGGGTATCAGTTAAAGACTAAAAACAAAAATGTTTGTTTTTTATACCTCACAAATGGGTTTTTTCAAGCTCAATAATTCTTGATGTGTTTATAACATTGGACCTTTTTATTGTGGTAAAATATCCATGGAAAAATTCAAAATGGAGAAATGAACTATGTCGTTCAAATAGTTTCACTTTCACTTTAGAAACCTGTAGAAAAGAATACATGAATTTCATAATTACTTCTGTTTCTTGAAGATTTAGGTGAAAAATCCTGTTACACTGTGATGTTTTTGCTCAATGCTGTAATGGTTTAAGAATCTCATATGACCCGAGCTCACATAGCTGGCATTTGACTCAAACCTGTTCCCCTTCCCTCTTTTTAACTGGATTTCCTCTTGAACTCTTTGCTCCCTGTTAGTGCCAGTGACCGAGGCTGTGGTCGCGAGGCATTCCAGGGGCAAGCCTGCAGCGCTTGTGTGATGACTGCACTAAAGTGTTGAACTCAGCAAGCCACTCTGTTCCCCTGTGGTGCTGGCCTGGTGAGTACCAAGGCATCCTGCTGGGCCTGCGGTGGTGTTGGTAACCTCGCATATAAAGAGTGTTTTTTGTTTTTTTTCCAAGAGGAAGAAGGGGAAGGCTATGTGCTGTGATGCCAAACAGTTTCATGTATAAATCCTTTACATGATTGGAAAGCAGCATCTGACACATGTTTATGTAACTGCAAACAGTATACGGCATTGCTTTCTTCTAAGTAAGGGCATCTTATTGCCACTCTTCCATGAAACCAGTTTTAGTGTAAGGCTAATAGTTGTTGTCTTGCCAAACAAGTCTCCAAGCTTTATGTTGGATCTCTACATATCTTACAGACTCTGTATTGGACCTCTGCAATGCCGTCTTCATCCTCATCCTTTCATCTCAAAAGAGAAGATACATTTAATCATTTATTAATTATTTTTGTTAATTAAATCCAGCTGACTGCATTGTATTTTATTCAGGGGAATCAGAAAATAAGGACCCAAAACACAAAGGCACATCATATTTTGTAAATAATATATATTTTTTTGTTGTAAAAACTTGTTAAAACACAATCTGCTTTGCGTTAGTCTATCAAAATCCCCAACAAAATACATTGAAGTTTGACTTTATAACCTTGTTGAAGCAGATCTAAGGAAAGTGTTGAATTAAGCTATTTCCATCCCCATAAATCTCAGTCCAATTTCAGTGTCTAACTAAGAAAGACCTTCACTGCTCTCTCGACACCTTCTCGATTCTCCCTTTGCTCTTTACCTAACATGGAGCCAAAGTCCCTTTCATGAGGAGAATCATAAATGTCACCTGGATCCCTTGTGTGTCTGTCGGTGTAAAAAATAGCACATCTCTGTTCACGGGAGCGTTGCCCGTGCACAACTGCCTTTAATGATGAGTACCAGCAAAAGTGTGCTGATCCCACATACAGCAACCCGTGCTCGGCTGCAGCCATGTGCACTGACTTTCTCAAACTCCCAGAGTGGCTGTGAGCTCATTTGGTTATACAAGTGCTCACAATTATCCAGAGATTTGGCCACGGGGACATGGGATATTTCCATATCCCTGTCGGATGTTGTTTTAATTACACCAAACTGCTCGAGTTTGTGCGTCATATTTACACGGTTTCTTTCTTCTTCTCCACAGGCATCTCTGAAGGTTTATCCGAAACCAAGTTTACTTCTGGCGAAACGCACGGTGGCTTGTGAAACCGTATTAAATCACATCATGTATCAAGGCTTTTAATTTAAGTTAATTACATTATCACAAGTTATTCCTAAAGTACAGGTAATGACAACATTCAGATAGGATGAAAGATAATGAAAAATAATCTCCCCTCCCTTTCCTTTTTCTGCCTCGAGCTATTTAAGTTTGTGTGTGTCTTTAATTCTCTGCAAAGGCAGAGCTCTTATCTCCAATCAGTGTCATTGTGATTATATTTAATTGAGTAAAATAAATTACACATGAGAGAACGGATGATAATTATAGTGCAGAAATCTGCGTGACACATGAAACGCAAACATAAATGCATTATTAACGCAGCTGATTAACTCAGGTCTGAAAGAGGCGGCAGGTGTGAGGACGCAGATGGTCTGAATGTGTATGACGTGCTGATGAAAAATTGTTGAGGATCAAACTCGTCAAGCATCATTCTTGGATTTTGGGGCGGTAATTGTGTACGCAGTGTAACTCATAATGAGGCATTTACAGGAATGATGGATGTGGAGCATCTTTAGCCCTGCAAATTTCATATGACAAACTAATGACCTGCCACTGTCCTACTTTCAAAGACACAAATTCCCAGTATTTGTGACGTTAGAAATGTCTTATTTAATAAAGGTAAAAACAAAAAACTGCAAAACCAAACTTATTTACTAGGAAAGACCCTGTATGGACAGGCAAATAATATGGGGCTGGTTATGGTTTTGGATCAAGATGAAAAGAAATAGTATTTGCATGCAGGTTTTTTTGGTAACCAGATGATTCACATAAAGCTCTCACCAAGGCTCCTGTAAACAATTACTGATGATGAGTTATTAAACCTAAGGAAGTGATTCATTTGGGCTGTGATTTCAACAACCACCGTAGCAGATTTCACATATTACCCTAGGATAAATAATGTGTTTTAATGGAGAATACATGTAAACACTAGTAAATATGTGTAAAAAGCTATAGAACAAATTCATATGTATTACAGAAGTATATAAAAAGAAAAAAAATCCAACCTTTGTTCCTTTTAGTGTTTTAAACGTTTAGCAATCATAAGGCAAGAGGTGGGTTATACCCTGGGTCTACTGCAGGACAATATCCAGACATACGTGACAACATAGATGCACACTCACAGAGAGCAATGTACCAAGACAAATTAACATAACATTTCTGATTTTCTATGCAGCCTCCTATAGAACAAATGCATGTGGTAATAGTTCTACAGAGACTGGCTTTCTTAAAACCTCAGCAGAGCTGCAGGTTGTTTGCCTACATACAAACCTAAATGAATTGGGCAATATATACAAGTTCTTTATAGTGTATGATTGAAAATATAATAATTTCTGTTGACTTTTTTTTTGGGGGGGGGGGGGGGGGGGGTTAGGGTTAACATTAAACTTTAAATGTTCTGGGAAAAATTCTAATTCAGGTTATCATTAGCTGTAAGCCATATTTGTAAAAAAAAAAAAAAAAAAAGGCATTTAACACATCACAAATTGCTTGAATATGTTTCAGTTAGGGAACTGAAAACATTCTCACTAGTAGTTTCACCATCTTTACATTATTTTTTTGTGACACATTTTTTTGTTTGCATTCCATGTGATTTTGTTTTAATTACTCTCACAACTTCATATGCCTTTTGCACCTCCCTTTTCTCTTTCACGTTCATACTAAACATTGCGTTGTAACTTAGGTGTTAATTTCTCTGCATGTGCGGCGTGGATATCAATTCTTATTATACCATCTGTTGAGAAACTTAAATCAGCCTTATGAGTTAAAAATTACTCAATCTATTTTATCTCTGTGTGGATGAGCTTCAGTTTTAAAATGATTTTTGTTTTTATGATAAAACAAGTTTTTCTGAATGCCGGATGGAAAAAATGATTGAGCTTGGAGTCCAAGGAAGAGGGGAACCAAGAGAAATTAGCCCTTGGGCCATGTATAACCCTGTCTCGCCCCTGCTTTCAATGATCTGCTATAAAATGCGTCAATATCGTTTTAGTTGGCACAGATGATGATGATGATCTCCACGCTTTACTGGGTCTCTAAGGAAAGCAATCTCCAGACTATTACTTCAGTAATAGCCTGTAATAACCCCCATGTACTCCTTACTATTGCTTTATTTTTATTTTTTTCACTGCAACTCGTGTTTTTGGGCAGGTGCACAAGATCGACCCGCGCTTGTTTGGCGCGTGCTAACCTCTTCTCACCTTGATACGGTCACCTGCATGCAAGTCTCTGCAGAACAAAAAGAGAATGAGGGAGGGAGAGAGAGAGAGATAGAGATGGGGAGAGATAGGAGCTGGAGCATCGGTGGCAGCAGGGAGCGCTGATCGGACGCTCCTTCCTCTCTCCTCCCCCTTTAGACACCGTCGAGCACTCCATCTCTCGCTCCTACCCCCCAATCTCTCTCTTTTCTTTCTTAAATTGGCACCGTCTCCGCGCTGACCATGATAACAGAACAGACTCTTTGCAGGACTCCCCTCAACACAGATCAATTTCAATCGAAATAAGAAGGCGTTTATAGGAGCCAGAGAGAGAGAGAGAGAGAGAGAAAGAGAGAGGGGAGTCAAAATAAGAAAAAAACAGAGGATCGCACCGTATCCTCTCAGGAGGAGCAGCAAGACACACTATTTCTGCAACACACGCACACACGCCCTTCTATGTTGTGTGAGCTCCGAAGCATCGCAGATCCTAGAAAGTGCTGCTGCTGCGTTGAAGTACAGGAAAGTTACCATGCATCTGCACGGCTTGGTGCGCGCAAGCCTTGGATTTGTGGGTTTCCTGACGGTCGCCTTTGTCCAACAGTCAGCTTCGGGAAGTAAGAGCAGTCAAGGTAAGTTGTCGCCTCCAAACATAAAACGGCCTTTGGATTGTACTGAACTGTCTGCGTGCGTAACGGATGTAATCAGAATAGATGCAAAAAAAAAACAAAACCAAAATCAAAGCAGCAACGCAGAAAGTTTTCCTTTTTTTTTGGGTAGGGGGGGTTGGGGTGGGGGTGTGATCTTGGTATGACATTTAAAAAAAGGGCAAGATTGGGTTTATTATTACTAGAGATGCACAAGCCAGACATCCAGAGAATGAACTAATCAGATGCATTTAAACGGAGAACCATCTGAGTAAAAACTGATACCAGTAGTTTGGGTAGGTCAGGCGGTTCATTTACATTATACTTTGGTTAAAAATATGAAACAAAAATTTAGATTAAATCAATATTGATTGCTATTAACCAGGGGAAAACGAATGTTGGACCTTTAAATGTTATTTAAAAGTTGCGCACTCGAATAAACGCACACAAAAAAAGGTACAAGTACATTTTTTTATCTAAGCAGATGATTAAAACACATATTTTCCTTTAAGTTGTGATTTATAAAATATTTAATAAATAAATTATCAGCCAGAGTGTATTGATTAAGTATTATTTGCATGTGATAGAAAATTATAACTTTTCACACCATTTAAAAGCAACAAAGTGGATTATTATAAAATTAATGTAATTTATTACTTTAACAGTTTAAAAAAATGCATTCAGAAACGAGGAAATGTCACACAATTGCTATTTTGCAATTTCAAAACAACCACAACAATTCAAATAAAGTAAGGATATACTAGGATAAATAACATGTAAAACATGATGCTAAAGTAAAAGTTTGCTCTTAGTTTGCTGTTGTTTGAACGAAGCTGCCGCATTTGATCTTCAGTTGTGTGAGGAGTTAGGTTACGTAGGTAATTCTGCAGGTGATCGTAGCAAAAATACAGAGAGGCATTTGTCACGGTCTAGACAAGTATTTGACACCAGCCTGCAAAACACACAAAGACACACATACACACTCACACACACGACGCAGTCTCTGTCTGTCAAGACACTGCAGCTACAGTGCTGTCCTGCTCTCTCATCTTTGGGGAATAAATTCAGACCAGACAGACCCGACCACCTTACAGGAACAAGAAAAGAGACAGTGTAGAACCTTAAGCTTCTGATCCTTTTCTTATTCTACCCCCTCTCACAGGTTTTCATCGCTTAATTCTCCCACAATACAAATACCGAGCAAAGCTTCCCGAGCATTTGCATGCAAAGACACATCGCGGTTTGTGTGTGAGTGGTTGATTGTGGTCAGTGATGTTTTCCACTCACAAAAAGACATCTCTCGGGCGGTCAACAAGGCAAAAGAAAAAAGAAGAGAGAAAAGGGGGTGGGTGACTATTTTGCATCCTGGGTGGTCTGCCCCCACTTGTGGGAAAACTCAATATTTACATTTTGCAATTAGAACTACTTTTTTCTCACTTTATTCTCCACAACATCGATTACACACTTCCTTGTTGCACGGAATGCTCCTTGGGAGTGATTAGGGCTCTAATGGCATGCACCTGTTTGTTGGTCACCAGTGAAACGCTCTGGACAACTCACTTGATTTACGTCTCCTCCCGTTCCTGTTTATCGGTGCAAAGCGTGCTCCTTTGCTGCGGCTCTGAAGCTATTTCTGAGCATGTTTGGAGCCTAACTGAATGTTGACTCTGGAACACTGAAAAGTCTGCAAAAAGGGAAGTGGTTTAAAGAAAAAACAATACAAAACGGAAAGAAAGAGAGATGAACCATAGCTGGATTTAGAAAAATGCAATTTGTCAGATGAGTATTTATTCAACACAGATGTTGTCTTTCATCAAAGTCAGTCTAATCATGGCACTGTTTCTGGCATCAGCCATTACTCAAAGGGAAAAGAAGGGAGTGGGACAGCCGAGAGAGGAGAGAGAGAAAGAAAGCAAGAGAGAGGGGAGATTTGAAGATGTGGTGGAGAGAATGACAAAGAACAGGAAAAATGAGAGCAGGGAAGATTAAATGCGCAGAAAGAGAGGAGCTACAAGTGAGCAAAGAAAAACAAAAAAGAGTGCTGTACACGTCATGGCAAATCACTTTCTCCTCAGAAGGAGTCAGGAACTCTTGCGGTGGCTCCAAGGCAACGGTTGGTGTGGGGCTGACATGCTGCTGTGGCTGGCTGTGTTGGTGTAACCTCTGCTCCGGGGCCCTGAGGGTCTAAAGATGCAGAGCTGCCGGAGTGGGGTGGAAGGCCACATGCAGGCCCTGACACACTGTGGGAACCGAGCGGCCTTAGCAATATGAGGCCCAAGTGACGGGGAGGCTTACCTTGAGATGCTAACTGAGTCTCCTAACTGAGTGCGATGGAAGGAAAGAAGAAATCCCCCAATGCTCACTCACCCCTCTCCTCTTGCTTTGTTTGCTTTGTCCCTGCTTCCTCTTCTTTGCACTTAATGAAGGAGCAATGCTTTTACTTGGTCAAACGCATCCAATGACCAGACTACACCCACTGTGTGCAGAGTCATCATGCTTTCCTATTATTGTAATTTTGCAACCAAAAATGATTACTGCAGATGATTAGTTTTTACCGTATTTCTCTATTTTTATTTTATTTTTAAACTCAACACTTCAAAGTATTACTATTCATTTGAAACACACATTTTCAGTACATCGGATGTTTTCAATAACCTTGGACATGTCCGTAGCTATAACCTTCCTTTGTATGGGTTTAGCTTTTTAATACTCTCTCATTTTTTTACAGATAAGATAATAAGTTCTCTATTGAAACAATATGCTATGAAGCTCTGCTGCTTCTGGCGGTTCAGGAGGCAAATATAATCTCATAATCATCATCAATGACTTTGCATCAATGGAATGTTATGATAAAAGATTAGCATAAGTTGATATTTTCAACTGGCTCATGCATGACTTCATATAATTTTCCCCATGAAAAGTTACTGCTGACTATCAGAATAAGAACAGATGAAATCTCTCACTCATAAAGCTTTGACATTTTCATTGCTTGTAAGGTTAGTGATTGCAAGAACCTTTCACACTTTTATAGGTAATTTATGGAAATCCAAATTGATTGAAATTATGTGTGACCATACTAGTTGCGTGAAAGTGGGGACAAGCCTCAGTCCCGTTGTGGCTTTGTTTTGAGTTAGTTTAGAGAATCCCTTTTCCCTTTTTTTTTTTTTTTTTTTTTAAGAAACCAAGACATACTGAAAGTTGATACTGAAAAAATCATACCCTCTGACTTTTTCCATGAAAAACTTCAATATCTTATGTGACAGATGAAGAAAAAGTGGCACACAAAGTGAAGTAGTAGAAAATTACATTAACCTCTATCCTTAACCTCCATTAAATATTATTTAACAGTTATCATTTTGGAGACCAAAGAGCACTCTCAAATAGAGAAGTTTAACCATTTTATGTGCCTAGCTTAGTTGTACCAAAGCTGAATGAGTGATGCATAGTCCCATGGTTCCACGTCGTTCTTGTTTGCACACACACTTTTTAAGGTCCACACCGTGTCAAACTAATGTTAGACCCCTTTGCATTATAGATGTTGTAGGTGTTTTGACATTTAATTCAATTTAAATTCAGTTCACCTATGTAGTGCTATGTGAGGCACTTTACTAAAAAACTAATTCAATTCAGTCATTGATACATACACACAATGAACAAGTTTTAAAAAAATGACTAACCTAGCAGATTGCGCTGAGTCATTGGCTTGCTGCATTCATTCTTCCTTGAACAGGACACTGAACAAATAGCTTGTGTTGTTAACTTTACTGCAATCCCTCATACTGAGGCATGTAGTGACAGTGGAGTTAAAAAACTCCCCTTTAACAGAACGAAGCTCCGACAGAACCATTATGGACGCAACCATCTGCTGCAACCAACTGTGGGTTTGAAAAGACAGAAAACACAAATCGAACTAGAGTAGATGGAGAATGTTAGGTTGCTGGAAGTACCACGAGCCAATGCCCACTCTAGGAAGGTGTCACAGCTAACACAACACCAGACCAGGTGTAGCTTCTATAGAGGGATAACATTGAGCTAAAAAACTGAAAGCTAACAGTTGAATTACTGCAACTACAGCAGATTGAATAACAGAAAACATGTACAGCAATGGTTTACGACAGACACAGTGATTGTCTAACAAAAAATTAAAGAGCTAAAAAATCCTATTTTGTTTTTCCATTTTTGAAAGTCAATAACAAACACATTATTAACAGATAAGAATGAATCGATGGAACGCTAACCCACTTCTTAGAGCAGAACCAAGCAGAGTTTGGTTCCTGCTCTGAGAAGTTTAGCGTTCTGGTCCAACCAATGCAGGAAGATGGAAACCAAGATGCCCTTCAATATACCTTCTGTCGCACAGCTATATATACTTCCTAACAACCTTGAATAATTGGTCCTTAATAATATCCAAACCTCAAGCAATTCTAAAAAACTAGCTCATGGAAGTTGAATTGTCAGATTGATTAGAGAACCTTGCTGTCCCAGCACTATTAACAATCACGATCATCACGATCAATAAAACCAAATGGTTTACATACAGGGGGCGGCAAAACGTTTGCCAGGTGGGTTGTGAAAAGAAGGGTGGACGACAAGAGAACAAAATTACAACATTTTGTCATCCGGCTGCGACAATGACAACTGATTTCATTAGAGGAAGAGACCTTATTTACCAGCCTCCAAGCGCTGATTGGGTATTTTCCTTAAAACTGGTTTTGCAGAGCCGAAAACAAACAGTTGTTATGGTTATGTTATGCTTTTAGTTACTTTGTTATAAGTTCACTTAAAATATCCACAGACACAGTTTGCAGTACATTTTCATAATTTTGAAAGGTCTGTGAATCTGTTTGTAAAACCACATGAAAAAAGGCACTTAGACTGAGCTTTGAGTCCTGCCAGTTGTTGTGACCTTGAACACTGTAGATTGTCCTGCTTATCAAAAAGGGAAAAAAAAGACATCAGGCCAGAGACTGCGTTCTATCAACATCCATTGTCATAATGCTTTGACATTTATAAACCATTTTAACATCTCTCTTATTACATGCCCTTTTTATTTCACAGACTGCATGGTTGCTGCTGTCCCCCCAGAGTCCTTCAGAACTACTACAGTGGGATATGTGTAATGGTCAAACCTTCCTCAGAGAAGGTTTTGCCTTTAAAATGAGCAGATTTAAAAGTCTTCTTTTGTCCTAAATGTGGTGAGCTTTGACTTGGCGAGACTAAGGATATTGAGTCTAGACTGCTCATCAAGCCTCCATATTTCTCACCGAGGCTAATTAAAATAGCTTTTATGGTATAAACATTGTTTTCCTTCTAAGACATTGTAAATAGTTTTTGTGAAGTTGACATTCCGTAGCAGGTACTCATGTTCTTATTTTGATCGGAGGGTTTGACTTAAATTGAGAAAATAAATGTAAGTACGTTTGTGATGCCTTGAAATTGCCACAATGGGACAAATAAAGTTTAATTGAATTGTCTAAAATTAGAAGCTTGGCTGTGGTAAGGTGTGATTTCTACGAGCAGAGACCTTTTTAGTATATTATTGGCATTACGAGAGTAGCAAAGAAAAAAAAAATCCTGTCTAAAGATTGTTTAATAAAACCAAGTGTATTCTGCAACAATGTCAAAAAATCAGGCTTCAGGAAATTTGAGTTTTCCACTGAATGTCCTGCACTAAGAATTTTAACAAGTGCATTTAATTAATATACCTGCCTTGCTAATATATTAATGGATCTTTTGCTTTTTTTTAAACATGTTACGCTGCAGTCTCAAGTCATGTAGAATCTCATTTGGACTTGATGTGATAAACCATTAAGTTGTGCATAACTGCAGTGTGGAAGGGAAGAATCAAGAATCAGTTTATTTATATAGAACCAATTTACAGTACAAGAAGCCCTCTGCCACGACAGACTGGGGGTTTGATGAGACAGACGACTAATATAGATTGAGAGGATACTGAAAAAAGAGAGTTTATAGCAGCAGTTGTAGTGCTTTGCTGGCAGAATCTCATCCCATGATTTTCTCCAAGAAGCTGTTTCACCTTAAAAGACCAGACCAGGTGTAGTTACTATGGAGAGAAGAACAATAAGAGAAAACAAAAGGTTAACAAGTGGTCAAATTGTCCTCCAGCTGTCTAAGTTTATGGCAACATCACTATAGAAATAACTTAAATAACCTTACCCAGTAGAGTGAGACATGAAGAAAGTAGAGCAAATGAGAACCATCTGTCTAGACTGAGTTCTTCCCCCAAGATAAGTCATTTAGATGAGCAAACTGGGATCAGACAAATACGATTTAAACCAGCCTAGCGCTGTTCCCTTGATCCCTACAATGTATTCGAGCCTTTCTATGAGGGTATTGTGATGGAGTGTGTCAAAAGCAGCAATGAGATTTAACAGAACTAGAATAGATACGAGTCAATTGTCTGAGGCCATGAGAATATCATTAGTATCTTGAAGGAAGGCTGTCTCAGTGCTATGATTAGCTCTGAAACCTGACTGAAATTCTTCAAGTACCTCATTATTCCTCAATCAGTTGATTAGAAACAATTTTTTCAAGGAGTTTAGATAAAAAAGGAAGATTAGACATGGGTCTGTAATTTATTTAGTCTTGTTGATCAAGAGAATGTTTCTTAGGTAAGGGTTTTATTACAGCTCCCTTAAAAGCTTCTGGTACATAGCCATTTACTAATGGCAAAATAATCATTTTCAAAATGGGGTTAATAATTATAGGAAAGACTTCTTTAAACAATTTGGTTGGGATTGGATCCAACATATAAGTTGAAGACTTTTTTTTTGAAAGCTCAGAAAGCTCAACTGGAACAAAACACTTCAAACAGAGATCAGATTCTAGAGCCACATTCAGTGCCTCCTCGCTTACTGAGGTAGTAATGTTTGGGTGGATGCCATCAATTTTCGTTTAATAGATTCAATTGTATCAATAAAGAATTCCATAAAGCCATTACAGCTAAGAGCTGGAGGAATGGATGGCACAACAGAATTTTCATTTCCAATAATTTTGTCAATTGTATTAAAAAGAAACCTAAGATTGTTCTTATTCTCCTCTATTAATAATGTAAAATATACAGATCTAACATGGTGAAGGGTCCTTTTTTTTTTACAAAGGTAGCTGTTCCTCTATGTTAAATATGACTCCTTTATATTTTTATAATTAAACCAGGAAGCCAACCTCCTATTAGTAATCACTTTCCTTTTTATGGGGGTACATTGTCTAATGCAGTACACAATGATGGAGTAATACTATGAACAAGAGCATCAATTTGTGTAGGGCATGAAATTAAATTGCTGTCCTCCAATGTGTCTCTCTGAGATACTGAAGAAATTAAAAGTGGAATGGATTCCTTAAAAGTTGTAACAGCATTGTCTGAGAGACACCTACTATAATGAAATTTTCTTTCAGATTTTGAGTACTCAGTGAAAACGAGGGTCAGAAAGGAGAGGCTTATGAAGCATTACTGTAACTTTTTCATACTCAATGCCATAAGTCTAAAGTGTGACGAAGAGAGTGGGTAGGTGTCTGGATTTTTTGAGTGCAGCCAATTAGGTCTAGTTGCAGTAAAGGGGACATTTATGCTGTCATGTCTGGTGTCAACATGAATGTTAAAATCTCCCTCTATAATGACTTTATCAGTGTTGAACCCTCTGGACTCCAGGGATACTCCGGCGTGTCAAAATTAAGTTGCTGACTAAACATGGTGTAGCAGCAAAATACAGCGTCGATGAGTCGCTGTTCAATTTTAGTAGAAAGTGGGGACCTCAAACCATATATCAGTTTTTAAATTAGGTCGATAGGCCATGCAAAACCAGAGTCCTAATAAAGTATTTAACCATACGTTTTTCTGAATATTTTCTCCACGTTCAGTGTGTGTTTGGTGTGTGTGTGCGCCTCATAGACACCAGAAAAATTGGCTTTTCACACAGACGGAAAAAACCACCAACAAAAACAACATGACAACCCCTGTCCTATTGGTGGAAAGATGCACCACATTATTCAATCAAAAATCATAATCGCAAACTGCGGCATTTGGTTGCTACGGGAAAAGCCAAATTTGTAGGATTGATGGTGGCAACTGAGAGACGGATATAGCGATAGTAAGTTTTGAGATTTCCGTGATTTGTGATATTTTGAGTATTTAGTGGGCTAGTGTAGTGTCTTGGGTTAGAGTTTGGTTGGTTTTGTGAGATAAAACAACAAGGCGATTGATGAATGTGAAACATCATAAATTATTTGTTCTGTGAAAGATTGTATGTTGGATTTGAAATGTAAAATTTATATTCGTATTCTAAGTGGTGAAAATGGTTCATTAAACATATTTGTAGTTTTCACAGTAAAAAAATTCTACTCAGATTTTATGGTTTTTGTGTGATTTTAGGTCCACTGTCCACTGATACTAACATAATCCTCTTGCTGCAGCCAGGTTTCTGTGGGACAAAGCAAATTAATTTTAATTATCAATTATCAAGAATTAAATCATTAACTAATGAAGACTTTGAGGAGAGAGATCTGATGTTCAATAAGCCACATTTAATAGTTGTACATTTTTGTTCAAACTGAGTTGTTTTTATCTTTATTAGATTTTCAGGATTTGTTCTTTTTAGATTGATCTTTTATCTATTTGGTTTTGGCCGTTGGCAGGAGACCGTCTCAATGGGATAATGGGTAGGTAACAGTACGAAGCGGCAAAGAGGAGTTCTAAACTACGACTCTGCTTCCTAGTCTGGACTCTGGTTTGTCAGTAAGTTGGGGAATGAATAAATTAGGCCATATTTCTAGAAAGAAGAGCTGCTCCATCACTCACCGTCACTTCGGATCAGACCAGGTTTTCCCCCAAAAGTTAGCAAATTATCACTGTCACAACCACAAATTTTTTTCTGGATAACACCTAGATAACCAGCGGTTGAATGACAGCATGCGACTAAACATGTCGCCACTGGTCCGATCAGGCAGGGAAACCAGAGAAAACTACAGAGTCCGAGATTGTTTTTGCAAACTCACACACCGAAGCAACACTAAATTTTAGTGACCTCTGATTTACGTAACCGGTTGTCATTACCACCAGGATAAATAACAATCTAACTATATTTACGATTATCCTCAGCCAGCAGTTTAGGTATGATTTTATGTTGCCAGTTCTGCCTCTGGCAAACATTTGACTATGGTCGCCGGTTTCTCTAAAGCCACGTTTGTGACTATGGAGCTGCCAATTAGCAGAGTCTGGTTCTCAGCGTGTGTGTTGCTGAATGGGGAAAATTGATTAGAAACATGAACAGGTTGGTGGTGAGCCTTGGGCTGGGTTCTGGGACTGTGCTTTCTGCGAACAGTCACTCAGTCGGACTGAGTTCCTGGCTGCTCGGGGTCTGCTGGATGAGCACTAGGCCAGCCTGTTCTTGTTGGCTTCACGCTAGCTGATTGGCCTCAGCTATCTGCTGGTGTTTCAACAGCGCAGAGATGAGCTTCCAATTCAGACGCCCTCGTCTTCAAATCTACAAAAATGCTGCAGTTATTCCACGTACCATTGATTCTAAATGAGGCAGAGGATCCATCAGGTGTTGTGAGGTTGCATCCCATGGTCTTTCAGGTTTATAATATGGAGCAGAGGGTTGCCTACACTGCATGGGTTTTTTTGATCTAAAAAACTTATATGCTAAGATGGTGTTCTGACTTGTGTCAAAAAAGGCTTCATTATCTGCTATAAAAGCAGAAAAGCCACCTTAATAAAATATGAACCGCAGTTTGTATTTGCACTATACATTTAGAGAAGCAAAGAACAAAAGTGTAGGTGGGTCATATCAATACCAATCTATTCCACAACCACCTTATAATATGCCAAGATGCCGGTACAAGTCCTCCTTAATTAGTTTTTTTCCACTGATTGCACTGATTGGTTCAGTTCAAGAGAGAAATTCCCTCACTAGTTGGATTCTTGTCTAAGCCCTACCCAGATCTGCCCTCTCCTATCCTATCCCAACCCACATTTCATCCCCATGTCTATATGAAAAAAAGAAAGAAAGGGGAAAAACATATAGCAAGGGTCTCAAGGATGGGAATCAAACCCAGAAAGGCTGTATTAATCTCCAGCCTCATTATGAGGACTATCAAACTAACTTTACACCCCTCTTCTTTGATTATTGCTGTTACAACAATCTAAGAATTTTATAAAATCTAGCATACTTTGTTTTAAAAATCATAAAAAATACTTGAAAATACAAAAACGACACTGTAAATACGTATATAAACTAGACACACCCCCAAGTATAATGATATATCATCATTCTATCCCTCAAAGTCACAGGCAGAGGAGAGATGAAGCTAGAATAAAGATACCTGTCAGCTTAACCTAGTAACTATGGGAGTAACCTCTGTTTTTCTCTTGTATTTACAACTGTTTAAAATAACAGAATAACGTTGATACTATTATTAATCACATAATGTTATTACAACATAACAAAAAATCGAGTAACTTCTAAAATATGAAACATTTGTAATTAGCTTTGGTATTTGTAATAAAGTTGAATAACAAAAATAAAAAAAAATTTTAGCCTCTTAATTATTTACTTTTATCTGAAAAGAATTTAATGAAATGTGTCAGATTCCATTAAAAACAGATTTCTGTTAATTCTTCATTTACTTAAGTGATGGGGCATTAAAAAAACCTTTAAAAGTAGCCCTTTTTACCAAATACAAAACATATATGAATATAAATTTAGTCATTAAGATCGAGTGCAATCATTTAAGATCGAAAATCGAAGGGATACTGTACATGGATTTTCAATGTATATTTATCACTAGAGTTTAAACAAATAATATGAATAGTAGATTTATCTCATATAAACATTTTACCTGGCAAAAACAGTATAATTTAATTTCTTCAGCTCCTTAAATCCTACAGTAACAATCAGAATATATTCATTCCTGTTTTTGTCAGATTGTCTTTACACAACCCTGTGTCGCCTTTACTGAATGCTTTAAAGCTTGTTTTCTTTTCCTTTATGATGTACATTGTTATCATGTAGCAATTACAGCTTCCAGTTGTTGTCAATCCAGTTGACAATTTATTCTCAGATCCAGGTCTCATCCTTTTATTCACAAGGCCTTCAATAATCCAGAGACTAACCTATTTCATGTCTTTTTCTGTTGGCTGTAACAACTACTTCTTGCTTTCTCCACACATAAAGATTTTATGTTGAACCCCTGCCAAACAAAACCCTAACTTGTGGACACAGCAGATTCACCGCTGATAACCATGGGGAACCTATCAGCTGTTGAAAGCTTCTTTCATGGTACCTTTCCTACCCGTTATTTCCTCTTTTTTTTCTGGTAACAGAAAATCACTTTATCAGCAGCTGGTCAGACAATTGTGACCACTATTTGTCACTTCATTTTGAATAGCTGCAGACCTGTCAAAATGACAGTTTACAGGTGCAGCTTTTAAGAGAACATGTCTACAACAGCTTTGATTCCAGTTTTTGTTCGTAAGGAAAACCGTCAAGCATTTGATTGCATAATGCAAGCAAGGAAGCTTCAGTATAAACAACATGGTACAAATGTTGCCATCTTAATGTGGAATTGTAGTTAAGTCTACAATCTCTTCTGTCATGTTGTCCATGGCCTTTATTTCCTGTACAGATGCGGTAGTTTTACTGACACCTTTGTTGATGTCTGGGGAAGATGGACTGAGTACTGTAGGCAGTCATATACATATTTAGATTTCTCTTTTATTTCTGCTGAAGACTTAGTGAGGCCTCAGGTTTTAGATTATTAATCCGTTCAATGGTTGCATCACAGATCTAGCATTTGTTTTCTTTGTTTCATTGCTTGCTGATAGGGATATTGTGGAGAAGATATCAAATGTTTCTTCATCTGTCCTTCCTTCTTTAGCCCTCCCGCTTATTCTCCTCTGCGACCTCAGAGATGAATAAAGGGACTGTGTCTGTTTTTAAGAGTTCTGTGGGGTCAGGAAGGGGCGTCATTATTAGGCCAGTCTGTGTTGGTCAGCCTTGTTGAAAAGGGGGGTTGGGGGCTTGAGAAAGAGCCTTGTTTACAGACTGTGTGTGTTTACATTCCTAATGGTAAGCGCCAGTTTTAGAGACTGCTGGAAGTGAAAGGAAATGCTTTTATTCTACTTAGTAATGGAAAAATCCAACTCCAATACATCCAGGAATCCAGATGTAAGAAGCCAAGCTAATTATTTGGTGGGCTCTGGCCTGTGCATTGTGGGCAGAAAGAGAAATGACTTCACAGATGAATCTGACACATCGTAAATGGACAAGGTCATGGGAAAACAAACTACACAATCCTTTGCTGTATTTAGACATCCCCACTGAGCTCTGCATGTAAATGTATTGCAGAATGACATTTTTGTGATAATACACAGGTGAATCTCCCTTATACTTGTCATCAACATTACGCCATTTAGGTGTATGTATTATAGAAATCAACTCAAAATCGTATTTCTTTTATTTTGAAATAATGTTTTGTAAAAACATTTAATAAAATAAAAAATGTAATTACCAAACATGACTCAACACAAAATCTGAAGCAAATTTGCTTTTCTCAATAAAACATGTCTAATGTAATTGAAAACATAAAATAATATTGTTAAATAATAAATCACTTGCCACAGTTTAGAGAACTGTAGGTTTTTAGTCCATTTTAGTCTTATTAATTTATTCTTTTTAGAAAAACTGAAATTATTCAGTGCAGTGTGTCAAGGTGTTTTATTTTTTTATTTTTATTTTTTTCAGTTTATAATCAAACATTTTATAAACATGAAAAACCAAGATGATGGCTATCTACATAAAATGACAAGTCCGAGACAGTGAGAGCATTCAGATTCCCACTTAGAAAAACAGCCTGGAGGCTTGAAAAACTCTAGAGAAGCTGCAGAGATCCACAGTTCTGCAGGGAAAAATCTGTTGGATGAGCCAAATTTTCAGTGTTCAGTGTGTAAAACTATTGGAGGCATACCTCCAAAATACCAGCAACATAATTAAAATGGAATCTGAAAGTTGTAAAAGTGAAACATTTTGAAATACATGTAAATTAAATGTGAATAGGGGGTTTAGAGTCAACTTTCAACTCCCTTTCACTTTTTAGGTTTTCTGCACAATATATTCTACTGCTTTCCCCATAACATCAATTGCAGAGTACTACTCTTATACTGGATAAGATATATAATAACTGGATAATATTATATAGCCTGGAGTGTTTCAGGTGGCATTGCATTAAAACTCTGTTATGCAAATAACCTTTATGTCCACACTTTGTGACCAAGATTTTTTAATTGGTTTTTAATCATAGCTTTTGTTAACACCTCCTGTAGCTATTTTATGCTATTGCTTTGCTGTCACCTGCCTTTAGTCTGAATTAATCATCAGTCCTTCCATGTATTTTAGTGGTTGCTGATGTGTTTCCCTTTTTAGAACATTGTGGTTCCTTATAATATCAAGCTAATTTTCAATGAGCTTGATATTATTCAAATTCAAATTTTAATGTTTTTTTTAGGATTATCTGTCTTTGAAGTATGCTTGTTTTTTTGTTTTTTTTTGGCTGTCCATTAAATAGTTTTTGTTTGTTATGTGTCAGATCTGCCTGTATTATTATGTGTCCCAATTTAAGTTCTCCAGGTGTACATCTCCCAGGAGCTCTTTGCACACCTCTGTCAGAAGAATCTAAGTCATGCACTTGTTGATTTTCTATGGATTTCATTGGTATGTCAAAAACATGTTTTAAGCTAATTGGAAACTAGGAATGGACCTCTTTAAAACATTGTCTAAAAATTTTTTTTTGTAATTTCTAGTACTGCTGTTTATTTGTTTTGGCATTTTTAAGATATACCATTCATCAATAATGAGTAATTTGCAAAAATCTCTTCATTTTAAACTTTGTTTCGTTCAAATAAAGTTAATGTTAATTTTGTTTAGAGTTGCGATAGTAGTTTATTGTTTAAACAAACAGGTTCGAAAGAACTAAAAAAAATATGTATATATGGTACATCATGTTAAGTTTAAGCATCTTGTAAATATGACTTTTTGCTATGCTAAGTTCTTTGTTTCCTGTTGAAAAATGTAACCAGTAATCCTGTCTCCCATCAGCCTTATTTGAGGATAAACTGGTATCTGATTTCAGATTTGTAAGTAAAGTGAACCCGAAGGAAATAAGGCATTTTACAAGCGAGAGGTGAATGTGCTTGTCCAGTAACAAACTGCACGTCCGGGTCAATGAGCTCCACCTTTGCAAGAAGCAGCAGTTAATAGCTGCTTTATAGCTTAGACAAACAAGCATTCACATTTATACATCCATTTGACAGGAAACAACTAAAAATATCACACCCAGGCTGTAATTACTACTTTGCTTTCTTTATAGCTGGTACTGTATCTGGCCAAAGCAGCCACCAATGAATGTAATTGCTGTGTGCAGAGTGGAAAGTGTCATGTCAGTTAGCTCTGCTTGGATTTATATATGTTACACAGCTGGACTAAGTGCCACCCTTCCTGCGTATAAAATATGTTTCATGAGGCTGCAAGAAATCACTAAGAGTTGAGGAGAGATGCCAAGAATCGAGAAAAACTTTTTGAAAGTAATTCAGGATTTTTGGCAGTGTAGCTCCTCATAAAAGACATTCAGTAGTCAACTTCATTTACATGACTGTACCGTCGTTATTTTAGCATCCTCTCAATGCTGTTGACTCTTATTATTACTCTACAGTTCAAGTAATTACTGTAATAAGTTTTTTCCTTCAGGACGTGGTCTGGAGGTCCCTGAGTCATTCTATAAAAGCCACACATGCTAAAGGAGAGGCACCAGAAGCCTGGTCCATCAAAATCAGAGAATGGTCGCCATTCAGTCAAAGCTTTAGGTACATAGTGAAACACTGGGTAAATGAAATGGCCTTTACTATGATGTTTTGCAGGCACATAGTTGGATTTCTCTCTGTTTCATTGAGAGGACTATTAAAGGAACTGGCACAATTATTCTTTGTGTGTTGGTGTTAACAGCTTCCTGTATTTTACATAATAATACAGGCCAGTATATCCAGCACCCTCTACAGGAGCATGAAGGCCTACTTTCTAATTGCTCATCAGATTTTTATTTAAAATACCCTGGTAATTAAAAGCATTAACGTCCATGCCCTCTAGTAATGTTCCCTGGGGCTTTGGATCAGAATCAGACAAAAAAAGAATGACTAGAAGCTGAATGGTTTCTTTTATTCTTTACACGTGCGAGACCTGGTTGGCATCCTGATGTTACGTAATGATTGAACTACATATATCTACAGGTTTTAATGAGTAGCTATCTTCTTTTGGTGATACACTGACTTCTATAGAACAGCAGACACATTCTCTTCTCTGTTTAGTGTATAACAGTAACTAGCTGGGATAAGCCTCTGTTTCATTTCATAATTATATTTCAGGGAAACAATCAGTGTTACTATTATAGCTTTGGACTTCATATTTACCAAAGGGATTTAACAACAAAATAGATATTTTCCACCTAAACAGCTGACAGTCCATACCCACACATCCAACCTGCTTGGGAATAACACATAACTTATATATTTTTTTGCTGCTAAAATTACCGCATTATTTAGTATTCTTTGCAGTTTATATATTTTAATAATTTGTAAACCTGTTTTGTATTTTGTTTTGTTTTCTGATTGAATGAATAGAATTTTAAATTATATAATATAATAATAGCTGTTGACGTGCGTGCAGAGTCATAAAAAACAAACCCAAACAAAGAATGGCTCACTAACTGAGACTGCAATCCTTTCATTTGGGTAGGGAACTGCTACCGTGCCATCCTAGGGATAAGCAAAGGACAATGATAAAACAAGTTTTTATTCAAGCCTAAGGAAAACCGAGCATAAATAATTATTTTTGGGTTATACAGCGCTACCACACTGTCACAGGAGGAAGGAATGCAGCAGTGAGCGGTGTGAGTAGGGGCTAACTATGTGCTGGTGGCACGCTGTGGTAACCATGTCCTAAAAACAAAAGTCTTGATGGTCACACCAAGATCTCTTTCCGCGGCTAAATAATCTATCCATGTGAAAAATGTTTGTACTTCTGTTGACTTTCACCCACTGAAGATTGGTCAGATACGAAGAAGATAAAGCAATACATAAAATGTACCATATTAAAACTTTTGAAACTCCTTTTGCAAACATGGAGTGATCTCTTCATAGTTGAACAAATAAAGTCACAGAAAAACAATAATCACAAATATTCCATAAATAGATTTTTTTTTTTTCGTTTGGGCCCCAGCAACTTCCTTCTTTTCCCACAGAGAATCTGTCTTTTTCATTATTCAAAGAACAAATACAACTATACCACATGTAAGCTGGAACTTTTCAAATAATACATATTTTTTAAATTAAGACTTAATTAACAGTATTTATTCCTGAAGCTTTGTGTAGTTGTTTCTGCAAACATGAAACTCCAAAGGTCGTTTCAGATAATTTTGACATTTTTGTGATCGATAGGAAACAAAACTTCTGATATTGCAACAAATAATGTATTTGTTATGTCTTTTAGCCAGTTACCATGTCCTGAAACTCCTCTTGCATGTTCCTGTTTATGGTTCAGTTTTCCTTGGATTATTCTAAGGCCCAGCGGTCCAAACAGGGAGGGACAGAGGCCGTCTGGAGTCGTGATCACAGTATTTGAAAGCCCAGGATCAGTCAGTGGTTATGACTCCTAAACGTTTTAGTGTGTGTGAAGGATGAGTGTAAATATCCCAGATGGAAGCGGTGGATATTTTTATTTAAAACCTTTTAGAGGCTTGCTGAGCAGCCAACAGTGTGTCCCTTCATTAGCTTAGAGGGAAATATGGGCAATAGCTCTGGTGAAAAGCTAAATCTTGTCTCATGTTGACGTCTGCATTTCATCTAAGCTTTTACTTTCTTCTTTGTGGTTAGAGGTTGGCCAGTCCGCTGCCCTGATTGACCTAAAAATGCCCCGCTGTGCACTAACAGGGTCCGCTAACATCCATGTTTCATCAGAAACAGATTCAGACTGCTCTGTGTTATAAATGTAGGTGATAAGATTAAATATAATTTTATCTTTTGTTCCACATATACGTATACAGCAGTCAGAGGAAGCTTTGAGTATGTTCAAATTATTTAAAGTCTTGAATTAGACTGGTAAACATATCTAGCACAGCAGCTGGGATGGACTGCTATATGAGGGCTGAGCCACCTGTGAATGCTTTGGGTCCAGGGGAGGGACCTCAACGAAGTTAATTGTGATATATACCTTTATGTCAAATTGTTGAAAAATCTCCAATAACATTATAAGAGTTATTAGAAGTTCTGGTCAATGATTTTGTTTTTTAAAATAAGTGAATAAATGTTCAAGCGAATATTTGGTAACCATAGCAGCAATTGCCGTGTCCAAATTCAGAAGTTGTGTTATACGAAGGTCGCGTTTAAAGTCTAATAACTGACGAAAGTCCTTTAAATGTTGCAAACAAATGTGTTCTTCTTTTCCCTTTCCCACTTCACTTCTGTCCGTTTTACCAACATTATAAATATTCTCTTGATTGTTTTCGCTAAGATTTAAGTTCGGTTTTCAAACAAAATAGTTTTACTTGATGGTAATGTCTTAGCTGGAGAGTAGATTTTAAAAATTAATTGTTATTATTTTGGAAATCCCTTTTTACGAGAAGGGGAAAAACTATCTACTCTCAATTGAAGATAAAATTAATAAAAACATGAAATACTGAAGCAATTGTATTTTTAAGATTTTACCTCGATCTATTTCAACATTTCCAGCACAAAAGTCTAAAAGTCTAGATGAGAATGGCTACAAAAATTGCAAAACTTCAGGCTTTATTTTCTTCCTGCTTTTCTGTGCAACACACTGTCAGGGTTGCTGAGCAAAACAAGGTTACGCTGTAGGCGGTGACAGCTGTCCGTTATTCACCTCCGGCCTTCGTATTTTCATGCTTTTCGAAGGACTGATACATAGACCGGATCCTTTAAAGATTGTGATCCCTGGAATTGGACACAGCTAAACTCCCTAAGGTGGCGGCACTGGTTGTTAACAGTCAGACCTAAGTTGCATTTACTGGAAAGGAATGAAAAATTGAGTTTACACTTACCATTTACTGCCCAGACTTAGAAAAATTGAAAAATCCAGTAATTTCTTATTGCATTTTTACATGACTTGTTGCAAATTTCTCTACATAGTTATGAATTAAATATTTGGTTTTCTGATTTATGTGCTTAGACTGCAAGTAAAAATAAACTATTATTTATAAGGTTATTTATATCCTGAGCAGCTGTATCAAGCATTGGCGATTACAATTCAGAAAATTTTAAGATCTACATGGCAATGTCTTTTACCTTTAGATTTTCTTCATTTTGTCCTTTCAGAAAATTACTGACCCTTTCCAGATATAATATCTTGCTTAATAACAAACAGAGTTGTATGTTGGAATGTTACTTTGCTGTATGGTTGTTGTAGAAGACCCTTACTCTCTGTGTTTTCATACAGAGTTACAAACTATTATTTAGACCTGAACTCCACCTTGCTGAACCGCACTCTAAACTGTAGCATAAATGTGGTTTAAAGATAGATAATTACAATAATTTTCTCTGTAATTATACTCCATTTGACAAACACTGTGATCACAGGAACACTGGTTTAAGGTATTGAACTCAATAGCCTTCCTGTTCTACCACAAAGAGCAGATGAAAAGGAATCTGGAATCTTACTTTTCGAAAAAAAAGAAAAATGGGGTTTTACTTTGCTTTTCTTCCACATACAGTATATCTGTTGTTCTAACAAGTTTTATTGCTCCCTTATTGCTCCCTTAAAGAACATCGGTCATTCTGGTGCTATAGACTAATATTTAGAAACGGGTTGTAGGCAGCATACGTTCAGCTACAATATTCGGGTCTCCAATCAGTCTATTTCTATATCTGAGGGGGACCAGGTTTGGGTAAAAGCAAACAGTAAGGGTCTTAAAACTCCAAGTAAACATTACCCTGTGTATGAACTGCACACCTTTGGGCCTGCAATTCTCCCACACACTCACACTTGTGCTCCAGCCTCTACAGTCTCGTTCCTGCTCACACACCCTTCAGCCGGCCCAGTTAAATGCTCTGCTTATCCTGGGGCCTTCCCATATATTAGGGAGGAAACACACCTTTGACAAGGTCTCACCTCCACAGCCAGCTCTTATGCACCTCTGAATCTAACGTGGTGCCTGCTTTTGAAAAAAAGAAGAGAATAACAGGTTTGCACTGAAATGTTCTTGAGAGGTTTTTTTGTCCAGATTCATGTTTTAGTTGGAGGGAAAAGCTATGACAACCTATTGAATATATAGTTCCTTCATAAGAAATGTTGTCTTAAATAATTTACTTTAATCATTACACATTATCCTACAGGGCTGCACACTGGCACAGTGGGTAACACTGTTGCCATGCAGCAAGAAGGCTCTGGGTTCAATTCCACCTTGGGTCTTGGGTCTTTCTGCAAGGAGTTTGGGCACTCTAAACTCTTGTCCTTAGCTGTGAGTGTGTGTATGTATGTGTGGTTGTTTGTTCTGTATGTCTCTGTGTTTCCCTGCGATGGACTGGCAACCTGTCCAGGGTGTACCCCTGTCTCTTGACTGTTGTAAGCTGGGGATAGGTGCCAGCAGACCCACCTGATCCCAACAGGGACAAGGGTGTACAGAAAATGGATGGATGGACATTATCCTACCTCTTCACATCTGGTGTAGCTCCCTTTAGTTGAAATAAAATATATTTCTTGTAGCTATCTACCTGTCACTAACATGTTTCTAAGGAAAGTTTTTACAACTTATCACTTATGGGATATATGAGGGGGTTTCAAGCTTGTACTGCTTGGTCTATTCCATAGCATCTCAATAAGATGAATCTGGCTGTCCATCTCTGCCTGGGACAGTTAGCCCGAGTTTTCTCAAAATCAGTGACATAATAGACATTTTTGTGGATTATTTAATGGTGAGCTTGTTTTGACCTGCTAAAGTAAAGCATCCTCAAACCATGAATTAGGTTTGAGGTTATTCTCTTGAATTCCTGTACGTAGTTTTTGTCGACATCAACTGCAAGACTTATCTAACATTCTGCTTCACTCCGGCAAACTTCAGTCTGGCCATCCTATTGTTCTTAGATAGAAAAGGGTTTATACTTTCACTCTCAATAATATTAACTTACCCGGACATACATGTTCATTTCGACAGGAGCAAAACCTGTAAGTCATTTGATGATATTTTGCTTTTGTAGACTTCTCCACATTTTGTGGTGTGTGAATTGCTTGGACAGTCAGACCTAAGCATGGTAGTTGTTTTAAACGTTCTCACTTGTGGTCTATTTTCTGTTTGGTTGAACGCCGGTATTTAAAAGTATTTAAAGAGCTCTTTAAATCATTTCTCAGGCTCCAGTGCTGCTTGAGTTTTCTTTCAGAGGCTCTCAAACAATTGTTTCAATGTCATCCTGGTGGACACTCACTCAGACAGTCAGGAGCACAAAATGTCTGAGGTTTAAAAACGGAATCCTTTAATTTGCTGTGAACCAAAGTATTAATAATATGCACCTGATGTGACATGCCTATGTATTTTTGTGATTTTGTGTGAGTGTAACATCAAATCTTAAAGTTTTACAGAGCAAAGAGAACAGCGTCTGTGAATCACTTCCAGACGAACTGTTTTTCATTATCCAACAACTTCCTCTCATTCAACAAAACCATTAAATTCAATATTCTGAGGATGTCAGTGGGTTTAAACATAGTCACACCATTTCTGAGTTTAATATGCCTAAGTGCCTGAACCAGAGGAGTTCTTTAAGAGCAGCTTTATTCAAAATGACACTCTCCCTGGAGGAAACTGCTTAAACATCTGAGCCGTTGTCCAACATGTCTTTCTACTTTAGTTGTTTTGACGTTGTTTATTCATCCTTGTCTCGAAGCGCCGACTTCATTCTGCGCCGCTTTAACTTGTTCCCAACAACTGTTATTCCTCAACACAAAAGAATTAAACTCTCAATGAAAAACACAATCTTTTCATCTCAGAGCATGAGTCAATTACCAAACAGCATTACTGAAGACATTGTACTCAGAGGATAGTCCCCCGGACTGGGGCAAAAGTTCTATTGGTTCTGACATGTTTATTTCCATGGCAAAGCCTTTTTGGCTTTCCAGCGGTAGCAGCACATGTAGCTTTTGCTGACCATGTGTCTGCTGGAAGGCTCCCAGTCGCCTTCATGGCTTGATTTTTAAACAGTGCTCTGACAGGCTTGGATTATTCTAGTTTATGGGCACAGCATTTCTTCTGTTGTTTTTATTTCCTTTTTCTTGGCTCAAATCAAAGACAGCGGGTAAGTGTGAGGGTCGTTTAACATTTAACAAAGGTTTTTTATCATAAATCAGGGAACTAAGAACGAATCTAACATTCCTTTGAGTCGTTTTCCTTTTCCACTTTTTCCACATTGGGGAAATTATTCAATTTTACATCTAATTAGGATATACCAAACACCCGATAGATAAAAAATCAAACGTTAAACCTAATTCTCATATAAAGTGTCAAAGAGCGTTTTTTACCCAATAAGATGATTTGAAATCTTAAAAAATTCCCTTGTGTGCAAACAATCAATTGCAAACATCAACACACTCAGTGTTTCATTGATCACCGTCAACCTCAAGAATGTTTTTATGTACCCAGAAAAACCTCAGCGTTGACATTTTGTTAAAGGACCGGCCAAGAAAAGAAAATCTTTTAAATGTGAAAACCTATGAAAACATCCTGGTTACTACCGGTGTGGAATTTATCGTGGATACTGCAGATGAAGATAATGTTGACCTGGACTGAAATGTCCTATCAAACCACAGAGTAAATTTAGCTAAAGATAAACACAAGGCAGGGTTTGTAACATTGCATTGTCACAGCAGATGTAGAACTTCATATTGGAGATTCTTCAAAGATTTTAGTGGAAACAAAATGTTCGAAGCCAACTTTCAACTAAAAAATTGCATCTTGGAAAAAAATCTATTTGTTGTTTGTTTCCAGTGATTCTATTCTAGTTCTAATAAAATGCACCAAGATCTAATTGGTGGAATCATATCTAAACAAATACAGTAATTTAGTTGTTGCCCAAAATGTGGCAAGAGTAGAAGGGATGACTCCCTTTTAACAGGAAGAAATCTCCAGCAGAACCAGGCTTAGTGCATGGCCCATGACATGGCTGCCCAGAAGTTAAGAAGAAAGAAAACACACAGAAAGAAACATTTTGTATGTGAAGAGAAACTTAGCAAAAGAGAGAATCTCTCAGCCAAAAGTGCAATCTATGAGATAAAAATCAGACATTTACTGTATAGTTGATCTTTTTGTCTACCAAAAAACAGATGGAGTTATATAATATGATAGGGCCATCTACAGAGAAAACACAAAAAGAAGTTCATTGCAGAAATAACTGCAGTTAATATATAAATATTATAGTCGTGCAAAGTAACAGAGAGAGAAAAATGAAATAGTGTCCTCCAGCGCATTGCTCAGAATAACCTAAGCCACTCTTACAATTTTTTATCAAAAAAGTAACGTTTTAGGCACAGTCTGAAAGTAGTGAGGGATTTTGCCTCACAGGCAGAAACTGAGATGTGGTTCCACAGGAGATGAGCCTAATAACCAAACAAACTCTTTTCAACTTTGAGAAAATATAATTGAACATAATTGTACAGTTATATAGGCACGAAGTTTTAATGCTTTTCTTCATTTAACTGGGAGCCAAAAAAAATTCAGCTAAAATTTGAGAAACATGATCCCTTCTGCTTTTCGTCAGACTACTCGCTGCAGGAACTTGGATACAAGCAAGGCTTTTAATTAAATGTTTGGAGCTTTTAAAAGTATAGTCTAATCCTTAAGTGATGCATTGACATGTTTTTTCTGCTTAGCTTCATGACAACATATCATTAATTTAAGAAATACTGTAAAGATAAAAAAAGCACTTATTAAAGTCTATTCCAGCTGATGTTTTCCTTCAGATGCTCTAGTCCAAAATATTTTCTAAATTACTTGTTTGTAGCTTTTGACTAACCATAAGTGCACCATAGTGTTTGCTGGGTCCAGTAGGATGTTTCGTGACTTATTTTTTGTTCTTTTCTATGAGTCCAGAATCCTACAAACAAAATCATATCAAAAATAAACGTTTCTGCCAGTTTCCTTTAATGTAGATGATTTACTGATTTTTCATTAGCTTTTGGTATTTGGAGTTGTTCTGTTTTACGCAACTATACGGAAAATAATTTGCAATGTTTTCAGGTTTTCTTACCAAACATCCACCTGTGCATTTACAATTATGCTACCTCGCAGACATTTTCAGGATAAGAATAAGGAAGTAAGACTGAGATACAAAGTGTTGTTAAGTAAGACAGCAGCTTGACCTTTATCATATTTATACAAGCCTCTTTGAATATCTTTATTTTGGAGCAACTTCTGCTTATAATGAGATATTTTCAAGTTGTAACAAGATGAGTTTTTCAGAAAGAACATATACTATCTATTTCATACATAACAATAAACAGGTATCAAGTAAAAAAAGTGGAGAGGAAAAGGCTGTGCACATTAACAAGTCCACTTCTGCATAGCTAAAATAAACAAAAACTATGATTGCGGAGAGGTGTAGTAAAATTCAATGGAAATAATAGTGCCTGATCCTAATTCGGCAGTAAATGCTTAAAAAACTTACAATAAGGCAAAATTAAAACAACTATAATAAATGGGCCACAAGTTCCCCACATGCATTTGATGGCAGTTGTTGTGGAATAACATGCTCCAGCACATTAGAGGGGCTCCCTCACAGCCTGGTCCTAAAACTTTGCCATCACCCACATTTTGTTTGTTGGCTTTCAACAATTATTGGCAATGTCACATCCCAGCAAAATGGCCGAAAGTTTGAAAATTGAGCTGAGTTTCTCCTTACTTCCCAGTGCAGGCCTGTTTCTATTTCTATTTCCTTTCACAGTCTGGAAACATACATTCTTTGTTAATTTGGGACTGAATTTTCATCAGGGGTTAGTGTGCATGGATTTTACATTCGTGAGCATTGTTCTTGATATGAACGAAAAAGTTGTTTTGCCTTGAAACCTCGTTTAACTTCTGACGTGCTGGAAATAAAAAATCTTAACACTAAGAAATAAAAAAAGCATTAATGAAAGGGTTAGTTGCATGATTTTGCTAGCTCAGGTTGCGTTGGTAAACACAGAAATGGTACTTTTTAATAGTCTACAAAGGGAACATGCTACTGTCTGCAATCTGCAATTTCTGCTAAGCGAAGTGTCAGAATATAAGTTATATAGTACAAATTTTTACAAGCTAAAATGCTGTCATGCTGTTTTGCAGCCAATAGGCATTTAAAGCATCAAACATTTTTAAACATACAAGGAGAGGGATGTTCTGAATACGCAACATTCTATATTTTTCAGTTTGTAATATTTATGTGATCATCGCAGCAATCATTCTGAAAAATGAGACTGCTCTCCAGTCCCTCATCTGTCTTCTGAGAAAACTTTTATTCCTAATTCAGGTCTTGTATGCATTGGAACATATGAATGTTCCTTGCAGACCACAAAGATAAAGTGAAGACGTGCTCCAGAGGGAAACATTAATAAAATGATGAAAAGAGGAATTTTCTTTTTCAGTTTCTGGAACAATAAATCTCAACCCAGAGATTTGACACCAAGAACCCTGCCAGTAAGACAGATATGTTGGCTCCTTCACTGTATTGTTAACTATAAAAAAACTTTACCTAGATTAACATTGTGATAGAGGGCCATGTCAATTTTTTGATGAAACTTCACTGTTGGGAATTCCTTTATAACTTTGTTATATTTGTTTTTTTATGTCAAATCTTGAGGAAATAGTTTCATTTATTGGAATTTAGAATTTGGCTGTAACATAAAATGTTGACAAAAGAGAATTACTTTCCAAGAAATACTTTCTGCTTTCACTATATTTACAGTATATATCTTTCAACAAGGGCTGCACAGTGGAACAGTGGGTTAGCACTGTTGCCATGCAGCAAGAAGGCTCTGGGTTCAATTCCACCTTGGGTTTTGGGTCTTTCTGCAAAGAGTTTGCATGTTCTCCCTGTTCTCTGGGTTCAATTCATGGGTCTTTCTGCATGGTGTTTGCATGCGTGGGTTCTTTCTGGAAACTCCGGCTTCCTCCCACAGTCCAAAAACATGACTGATTGGGCACTCTAAATTGTCCTTAGATGTGAGTGTGTATGAGTGGCTGTTCGTCCTGTATGTTTCTGTGTTTTGCTCTACGATGGACTGGCAACCTGTCCAGGGTGTACCCGTGCCTCTCGCCCGTTGTATGCTGGAGATAGGTATTTTCCGTTACTTTCCCCCATGTATGGGGGAAAGTAACCATTTTGTGCAGAATTAGGACGATGTAGTTTATACACTAAGCCCTGGGGTTTTGGGTTGTAGGTCATTTCCATTTGGGCTCAGGCCGCCCCAGCAAAGGGCTTGTGATAAGAGTTAATTTTGAGAGCAATGTAAACCTGATTAGGCTGTCCTTCCCCTGTGTGCAAGGAAGTAATCCTAAACACCTGGGCTAGTTGACTGGGATTTGGGGGGATTATGAGCTCCACCAAGGCAAAACTGATCTTGCTTCTGCTTAGTCCAGGGTTTTAACAATATTTTTTTTTTCTCCTGAACAATTTCGTCACTGGCAGAACTAACTATTCATGCTTTCATGTTTGACTAAAGATGGTAAGAAACAGCCAAGGAGTGTTTTAGGAAATACATCATTGTACAACAATGTATGACTTGGTCTTTAGGTTGGTATGTTTCAATTAAATTCCAAAAAGTATCATGGTTAGAATCACATCTAATGTCAATCTGCAGAATAAATAGATGATTAAGGTATTTTTAAACAAGTAGAACCCATTAATTTACTTTTAAAGGCGATATATACATCTTTATTGATGCAATAAAACAAAATAAAACTTTGTTCATGACACTTAATAAGCGCCACGATGCTTTAATTGCAATTTGTTCCAGATATTTTAACTATAGAGTTGACTAACTTTTGGCAAAACGTGTTTTGCATTAGAAATGAGATGATTGTTTGTTTCCAAGTATAACAATGTTTTAATACGTTGTGAGAAACGGGATAAGGGAAAAAGCGGAAAATGAAACATTATTTATTTCCTGCAGTTTAAAATCCTCTTAAAGATATAGGAGAGGATCTTCAACTCATTCTCATCTTCGCAACACTGCGCATGCGCCACCTCATCTCCAGTAACGCCCCCTGATATCGGGAGCGTGCATGTCTTCAGCAGCAAGCTTCCATTTTCGGTGCCATAAGGGGGGAGCCTCTCTTCAATGGTGAATGATGCGTCTTGTCCATCCCGTTTTACTTCCTAAACAACAATCTGCGCATGCGCGAATTCAAACATGAGCGCACATTGTATGGGTCGCGTGGGTGGTGACATTAGTGATATACGTCATCACGTAAATTTTATTTCCGCATTGACAGCCAGTTATTTTTCACCACCGGTCGTTGTTGATTGGCTGTCATTTTCAATGGGATTTTCCATTGAAATGTTTCTATTGAAAAGATCCTTTCCTATACTTTTAATAAAATGTCTGAACTGCCAGAGTTTTCAACAGCTGTTTGAAGCATAATATAACACTGTTAACGTGTTTTGCTCACTCAAGCAACGCTTTTAAAGCTGCAGCTGAAAAGCTAGAGTCAAATCTGCTAGGCAGCTGATTACAAACTTGCTTCAAGAGGAAGCAAGTTTGCTTCTAGAGGAAGCAAGTTTGTGATCAAGACTAACTAACTAACTTGCTATTATAAGCTTGTTATATTTTTCTTAGTCTATAAATACCAGACTGATAACAAGGGTTTTGTTGATCTTTTTTTTAATGAAAATCAAAAGTTTTCACGGATATCCAGCATACTTTTTACATATTTCTTGAATAAACTCCATAAAGCCATAGTATTTGTATTCAATATTAATCACACTGTGAGAATCTCTAACAAGCCTGTAAATCTAATATTAAGAGTTCATACACACACTCTTCCTAATCCATACCGGCTTTTTATTGAGGAGCTCTTCAGTTCTGCAAATGACGGCTGTTTCTCTAGGGCCGAGAAATAAATAAGCTGAAAACGTAGTTTCGACATGAGAAGCTATTACTAATTTCCCCTGCTGCGTATGTGAATTGTCGTCATAACGATTACACAAAATAATTGTAGTTTATGACAAAACCGTGTCATATTGGAAAATATTTACAGACATGGTGTCTTTTGGGTTTACTTTTGAACAGTCAACTAATCTACAATGCAATTTGAATTTATTATACTTCTCAAGCTTCTCCTAGATTTAGACCTGGCTGCTTGATGCCTTTTTTTAGACTGTCTAACATAGCTTTGCAATAAGCAGATTTTCTTGCAATTCAAATTTTCTTTCTTCAGTTGTTTGATTTTGTTTGGTCTTGACTAAAATGGTACCAAATAAATGCAGGGAGATAAAGCACTTATAACTTATTTATGTCTGTTTATGATTCTCAATATTCCAAAATGTGCCTTCACTTCCAAAGCTTAAAAACAGAATAAAAGTCTACTTGACCTGACACACATCAGTGTTTATTGGTCAGAATTTACTTACTGCCCATTCTCTCTGCTCTCACCTAGATGTGGACGAATGTGCAGAGGCTCTTGACAACTGCAACATTGACGCCATCTGTCAGAACACCCCAAAGTCTTATAAATGCATCTGCAAGTCAGGCTACAAAGGAGATGGCAAACACTGTGAAGGTAAGTCTACTTGATGGGAAGATTTAAAGCTTTTGCAACCCTCTGTGCGAGCGTGGGAGAAGCGTTTAGAAAACTGCAGTGCATTGCTCCGTGCAGCTTTATATATGCGTTTAGGGCCAATGACTGATTTGATAAGAGATTCTGTCTCAGCTGAAATAACTCATTAGCTTTGCAATTTTTCCAACGAGGTGGGAGGAACAAACGTAAAAAAGCTACAACCAGAGGAAAGTGGAAGCCAGGTGTAGAGTGCTCCTTTGTGACAGGATGAAATGAAGCAATGCATTTCCTACATATGTTTGAGGAGAAAATTAAGATAGCGGCTGAAATGGCAGTCGGAGGCCCTGCCAAGCTGTCAGGGATATTCAAACTGCCAGCCGCAGGACTTTCAACCTAAAACAAGTTTGTTTTTGTAGGTTCTTTCAAGGTGCTCAAAACCCTAAGATCATTATATCCAGCAATTTTTTTATTACTGCCTTTATAAAATCCATATTTCATGATGCTGTTTGTTTTAAACAAGCATTGTTCTTTCATGTATTTGACTGGGTACTTTTCATGGCCTTGTGCCTTGGGTAATAAAAGTTTTTTTTTATTGAGTCTGTTGTAAAATATTGCTCTCATCGATTAAAGTGCGGGTCAGTTTAGCTTCTTAGGAATGAGAGACATAAAATTCAAAAGTAACATTCATCAAATTAAAACATATGAACAAATAGTTTGGCTGACTACAAAATTACCTTTCAGAACAATTTTTGGATGTTTTGCTAAGATAGGTTGCAAAGATTGTACAGACAACAGAATTAAGGTTTGAAAAAAACTTCTATTCATTTATGTATTTATTAAAAAGAATGTTTGAAGCTGTTGAAAGTTTTTCATATAAACAAAACCTCAAGGTATATTCTTGGAGTCTGAATAATTTTTTATGGCATGCCTTTGTATTTAGATCCCCTCTCTAAATCCTTTTTAATTGCGTTCACTGCAATTTAAACTTGGTGGTATGCCCTTCCAACTTTTAGGGTTTTATCGCAGAAAAAATGACATTAACATTGAAAAGATTGAAATAATCTCACACAAGTCTGTAAAATAGGAAAAACCTGGAATGATTTCATTGCTTCAGTTAATTCAATTAATCCCACAGAGCAATGGAATCAAAAAGACGATTAGCAGCAGGGATTATCTGTTGTTTGTGGAGGATTTTGTATTAAATGGAGGTATTCTGTGTCCATGTTTGGGTCTCCCATATACGCCTCTCAACACTAATCATAACAATCTGCTATCTTCCCATCTTCCTGTTTTTTTTTTTTTTTCAATGTACCATATTCCTTCTATTTCGACTACTTAAGCTCATCAAACTGCTAACATTTGTATTTATTTGTGATTTATAGTTCTTAATGTCATCATTATAAATAATGCGAGGACTAATTTTATTCCACATTCCTGTCTGACTGCATATATGTTTGTGAGAGTAGTTTGTTTACTTTAATGGCTCCATTTCTTCTGTGTCCCGGCCAGAAATATGTTTTGTATGACTAGCTGCATATTTTGCCACTGACTTTGCGTCACGGTAGAGAGGTTTTTAATGTCCCGTGTTTAGTAAAACGCTGTTGATACTTGTAGATGTTGTCTGTAATAAAATTCGGAGGGAGGAGGTAAGGAATGCCTTGGCATGAATTCGGTCAAAACTTCAGTGCATTAAATGTAGCATAAAACCTTGGCTGTCAGTGTTAGGCTTTAAAGACTGAACAATAAAAGTCAGAAAAACGGTGGCGAGTATCCAAATTACATCAGTAGCAGGTGAATCAGCTTTTTGCCCCAGCTTGTTAGTCCTCTGAAGCACTCGTTTGGGAAGTTAAAAGAAAAAACTTGGTGATTTATGCTTGTTAGAACTGAAAATAATTAGTTTTAATTGAATATTGTAACACCAAAAAAGGGAAATATGAAACATGGAATAGCCTCTCAACATTTTTGTCCCTACTAAAACCAGTGCACCTTGTGTTGAGGGGTCATAGTTGTGCAGCGATCCAACTTGAAGTGGATTTTTATGAACTCTTGTAAGAAATGTCATTAAAGCAAAGTTTGTAACTCTGGATAAAGTTCTGTAGCTTTGCATTTAATCTGGTTCCCAACATTTTCTTTTCCCCTTTTTTAAAGAACAGAGTATAAGATAATACTCAGCAGTTAATCAGTGGTGCCTGTAGAAATCTCTTGATAAATAAAAAAAACAATCCCATTCACATTGTTCGCCAGGGCTGGTACAGATGTGTACATTTATCTCTCATTAGATTAATGTAGTCTGAGGGATGGGTGGCGGCCGAAGCCATGGACCTTGGCAGTCTGATCCTTGGCTGTAGAAGTTGGCTCTTGGGACGTGGAATGTCACCTTTCTGGTGGGGAAGGAACCTAAGTTGGTGTGCGAGGTGGAGAGGTACTGGCTAGAAATAGTTGGACTCACCTCAACGTACGGCTCTGGCACCAGTCTCCTTCAGAGGGGTTGGACACTCTTCCACTCTGGAGTTGCCCCTGCTGAGAGGCGCCGGGCTGGGGTGGGCATACCATCTGGCCGCCTGTATCTTGGGATTCACCCCGTTAAGTGAGAGGGTAGCCTCCCTCCGCCTACGGAGTCCTTGGAGGGGGTTCTGGAGAGCGCCCCTCCAGGGGCTATTGTTAACAGTGAGCACAATATTCTGTTGGACATATTAATCCTTTGGTAAAACAATGTTGCATGTTTATGCCAAATAGTTCAGTTATAGTCTAATCTCAGCAAATAATTTGTTTCTTGGTCCTCCTTTTACAAATTTTAATTGGTGATAGTAAAACAGAAAGTAAATGTTCTGACTTCAGTTCTAGGAAACCTGGTTCTCATTTTGATACATATAATGTTTTGTTGATGGGGATTTGATGTCTCCAACCCCCCCTCCCAAAAACCACTTTTTGCTGCAGATGTTTAACCTCAAGCTTTTGATACTTTCTAATGGTTTGGTAAGTTACATATAGGGCCTTATTCATCTAATGACTAATAAATAAAAGAAATGTATATCTGTGTCATGTCATATTTACACCCCAAGGACAAAGGAAGTATTTTTCTATAGATCAAAAGGTCCCCAACACTCCAACCCAAAAGTATAAAAAGTGGTAGAAATATTTTTATAGGAATTTTTAGTGGTACAGGTAAGTGTGTGGCACTGATCATTTTGTTATATGCAATTAGTTTCTAAGGTTGGATTTTCTTCCTTGTGATTAATTATACATACAACCGATTGAAGGTCAACCTTTTAATGTTTTTACTTGAAAATTAATGCCACTGCAATAAAAGAAGATTTGTTTTAAAAGATGTTAAATATCCTTACCAAGGGTAGCTATAAATGCAAACTGTGCTTTTAACAAAGAAAACATGTTGTGTTGTGCTTAGTAAAATTCTAGTTTTAGAAATAACATTGAAACTTCATAACTCAGAAGAAGACGCAGGTTCTAAAGGCTTCTAACAGAATTGAAACGAAAAGAGGCATCAAAATATCTTTCACCATATCCTTAAGCTTTGAAAGCACTTAACCATCCTTTGTAAATCAACAGATCTTCCTGTGCCTGGATTCTTTGTGACTGCAGCTCTTTAAAGTAGCTGTAGTACAGGCGTATTAATTAGAATCCCTGTAAACAAATATGAGGTTGAGATCCAAAGCACACACAACACTGCTGAGCGGCCTGTCAAGTATCTTTAAAACCTCGGCTGTTTTCCCTATGTCTTTCCGACTGTCTTTGCGCAGCATCTGTTTGACCAGCATAATTATTACAGCAAAGCTTTCATGGTACATTGCAATAATATACGTATGAATGTAAGTTAGTTTTTGCAGACTTTTCTAAGTTTCAGTTTTAGTGATACAAACATGTCAGATTAGTTGGAGCTTAGTATCAGTCTGTTTCCCTATTACAGTGTATCTTTTTTGAAGATATTTACATATTTCCACCCCCTCATCGTGCTTATAGAGACATGTAGTTTAAATGGCTTGGCTAAAACACAATCAATCTTTATTGACTGACTAGACTAAATCAAGTTAAGTTCAACTTATGTTTTATGTATTTTTTTAAGCATCAGCTTTCGCCAGTGTTTGTTTTGCAGCTTTCCCTGAAAAGTTCGCTTTGAACTTTAAATCAGCTAATATGATCAAAGTGGCATTTTAAATCACATAATGTATGATATGTAGGAATATTTGATATGTAGGAATATGATAGTAGGAATACAAATAGTTTTGTGGGTTTTTTTTAAATTGTTTTTTTTTTATTTAATTGCTGTTTTTCTTAAATTTTTATGCTACTATCTGGAATTCTCTCCGAGCAAAGCTTATTTTCAGTTAAGCCAAAATGTTATCCACCCCATTACAGATTAAAGTTTAAAGTAGCTTTTAATTTAATCAATTTCTGACTGAAGATAATTAGATTTTTTGACTTGACTATTTTGTTTTGGTAGCTAAAGATGGACACCAACTTCCAAGTTGGACACCAACTTCCAAGAGTTAATGTTTTTCATAAGATAAATATCAGTAAGACCATGCAACAACGATATGGTTAACATTTATAACAAATGTGTCATAGTTCAATTCCAACAAAGAATTTGTATTTATTATAGATAGTGTATAGTTATAATATATTGAAGGGAAAAACTTAATCTATTATAAAATTCCTTCAGCATTGCTTTATTTTCTTCCCCAAGGCTTATCATAAAAAAGCTTAAAAAGCTAAAAAAGTGTATGCTCACACCTTTCTTTTGGATTTCCCTGCAGATGTCGATGAGTGTGCGACTGAGTACAACGGAGGGTGCGTGCACGAGTGCATCAACATCCCTGGAAATTACAGATGCACATGCTATGATGGATTCCGCTTGGCCCATGATGGGCACAATTGCCTCGGTGAGTAAATCTGTTTGCATAGTTCCAGTAGTTGCTCTCCTCCTGCACAGTTTTTTTCTGTACCTGTAAAAGTAAAGCTTCAGATAGCAAAATTGTTATACTAAAAAATATGTGTCGAACTTGGCCTGATGCAGGCTTTAATCTTTGCAGTCCTTTTTTTAACATGCCTAAGGTCATTTTAGGAGTAGCAATGTATGTCAGAAGGCTGGATTAAACTCTTAGTAGACTGCTGTTTCGGATATCTGCTACTTCCTTGCTCAGAGAGCGGTTATTCTACACATATGTTTTTACAAAAAGAAAAATGAAACCTTTTTTTGTAATAAATAAGATGAAAGGGAGAAAAAAAATTACGAAAAGCTTTTGACTGAGCTGAGAGCTCAGAGCAAGTCGTGAGTCGATAATTTTTCCCATGGTGTAAAATTTCACCAGTGTGCCATTCAACTTGGCCTCAAACAGGACCTGTAACACTTAATGGTGGTGAAATCCATGGAAATGCAGTCCCCTTACTGCTGCTCGTAGTTGCTTAACATAGATATCATCCACCCACCCCCATCATTTTCCTCTGTCTTGCTCCTTCTTCCCTGTTCCCACTCCTTGTGTTCTTTTTGTTTTGCTTTGACACCCTCAAGCCAGGCTCTCAGAAATCATCTCTCTCCAGGCTGCTATTACAGCATGAAGCGTCTTCTTTGATTTCTTTGTGTAGGAAAAAAGGCTTCCTGTTACAGCAGGTTTAACTTTTACCTGAAGTGATGATTGAAAAATGTATCAACAGTTAACAGTGATTCTGTGTAAAAAAGGCATTACATTTGGGCACTCAGGCAACGCATTTGTAATACTCCCAAATTTACCCAATGATCTGTATGTAAAGCTGGGATTAAGGTACACTGGAAAGGAAAAGGCATTTTTAGATAAGTAATAATCTTGCCCTAATTTGACTGTGAACCCTTGACTTATTTTTTACCCTCTCTCCCTGCATCTTCGTTGGTTGTATCTCGGGTCTAACGTGGGACTATTTTCCAAGTGATTTAACAGAGGCGTCCAGCTACTCATGGATCATTTGTCGTACAACGGATCAGCTACTGCCTTGCATGCACATGTGTAATTGCAGTCCATGGCTGTATGAATGCTGCTGCTGCGTCAGAGTTGCATTCATCCTTTGATAGTTTCTCAAATTGTGACTTCCTAAGTCAAATTAGGATAGCGTTTGATAACCTTAGGCATTTAATTATGAGTACATCTCTACCCTGCTGACAATGTCTTTTGCATGTCAGGAAGTGATGAGAAGGTCTCTGACCTCGGAGCCCAAAGGGCGTGCTAGGGTGGTGGAGGGGCGGTTGAAGACAACCAAAAGTGATCTCATATGAAGTTCAAGTAGACTGCCTAAACTAACTTGCAGGTGTTGCCCTATTTGTTGGAACGTGCACAGGCACTTTTGGAAAACTATAAAATAGATTTTGGGTGTTCCCAAAAAGATTCCGCTGACTTCAAGAAGGTCAAATGAGTAAATCCACACCACACCCCTAAACCTAACTCCATTTGATATTTTACAAGGATAGTGTCACAGGTAATGAAAAAGGATCCTGAGGATGAGCACAAAACCACTTTTTTTCTTGAAAAATCAAAGTTAATTTGAATGGTCTTGCTTTTGCATTTCATTCATTTGCATTTCCATAGTCTTTTCTTTATAATTCTCTCTGTTCATTTGTTTTTTTCATTTATTTTTCCTTCCATCTATTAATCCAGCCATTGGCCAATGCATCTCTCCTATAGCGTTTCTATAGCAGGGGTTTAAAACTGGAGCCCTAGAGACTCAGTGTCCCGCAACTTGTTTCCCAAATTGAATACATCTTAATCAAAGGACTGAATTACCTCTTGATGCTCTGAAAGTTGTTAGAGACTGACACTCAAAAACTGTACTTTGACACCTGTTTAAAACTCATTCTTCCATCTTTTAATCCCTCTCTTTGTAAATTCTTTTGTTTTCATCCATCCATCCATACACATTCTGACCACCTTGGATATATTATAATATTCTCAGATTAAAATGTATAGTTTAAATTTATATATTTTCTCCTCATGTAGAAACCAAGTTGCATAGAGGTGTCTTTTTCTCAAGAATTTAGTTTGCTAATACCTGTGCTCTGCACTGCTAAAGCATTAATCCTCAACACAAACACAGACCAGGAGAGGTAGCAGTATAGCAGAGGTTTCGTGTTAAAGCTTCAGTTTCCCTTTTCTGCTTTAAACTCTTTTTGGCCCCTGAGAGAAGATTGGAACTTGCTGGTTACGGCACAAGGTCAGATCGTCAGGGCCTGAAGCAGGAGACACACTCCTGTGTTCTAAGAGTTAATTCATTTTCAGCTTGCAATCCCAGAAGTGCATTACCTCATCTTGTCAATCTAGTAACTTGCTTTTCATGGTTTGGGTGCACTTTGAACTCAGATGGGTGTACAAGGCTTTTCTATTGGAGGAAACAATGTGTATCACTGTCACTTAATTAACACTAGTTAGGATGGTGTACATGCATCCCTGTCTACCTCTCCCTGCAACATGTGCCTCATAGCTCCTGAAAATTGGATGGCTTGGCAGTGTAATAACATCGAACGGTGGCAGAAGGCACTGAAGCGTGAAGCAGTACGCACCACTGTTTGCCTCACTTGGGGACATTCAGGTTTCTTAGGTCTCCCCTCTGTCGGGCCTGAACCCCCACAAAGATGTCAGAAAGTCAGCAAGGTGGAAACAACACAATATCACAGCAGACTGCTTCTGTCAGCGTGGAAAGAGTTGTCACTCTGTATAATTTATTTTATAAAGAGCTATTGTACCTAACGCAGCAAAATGGATATGAAGCACATAAGACCATAAAAAAAATATATGTATATATATATATATCAGAACAAAAAAACACAAAATTTTTAACAATAACGATATTAGTTACAGTCAATAAAGCATGAAAATATTTCCATGTATTTGTGATGACATAGCTGATAAAACAACACTTAAGGTGATTGAAAAGATGTTCCGATGTAAAGGTAGGTTTTGACCAGACATAGGTTAATTAAATGCCTACTGACAACACAGCTTTGAGATGAATAAAAGTTGACTGAGAATTTTTATTTCTCTCCTCACCCCAACATATGCAGCATGAAGTTGCTTTTTCGGAGCTACATGTCACGTCGTGAGATTTCTAAGTGCAGTGACCTCAAAATATAATTTTCTCAGCGACATAATTTTTTGGGACTTTAACTGTCATAGTAGAACAAGTGAGAGATAGACTGAATAAGTTAAGGCAACACTAAAGAAGTTTCAGTTTTGGGCAATTTTGGTGGCCAGTGTGGACAAAAGCAGTAGTGTTTTGCCTGAAGGAAGACTACATTTCCCATGAGGACCAGTGCATAGTGCCAAAATCCTGATCTCCCGGTCACCTGGAGTTGGATTGAAGTACATTTATGTTTCCAGTGGCTGTATGAAAGATGAATAGCAATGACGTAATGAATCGAAACGTGCCTAAACAATGTAATATGATGATGTTTAATAAGAAAGGGGGGAAGTGACGTATGTCGTAAAGCAGTCAGCACATTTGTAGTTGTTTTATGTGGCATGGTTCCTGCCACCCTCCTCAAAGTTATTAAGTGCTTGTTAAAGCAATACGGACCCACAAGGGCCATGACAGAGGTGTCATTCAACGAGCTGTAAGTCAACGTACAATTACAAAAGTTATGAAAATATTTTATGAAGGTGGAAAAGTTACTTAGTGTTGCTTTAAGAAAATTGAGACTTGAATAGTCTTTGCTCTGATCTCTAACGTGAAGTACTTTGGTGACAAATGTCTTTTAACAAACAGAAAGCATGGCACCTGTGAGTATCAGAGCAATAATGCTTTTCAGATGTGTAGCAGAAATTGAATCCTGCTAGAATTGTTGTCAGAACTTGTCTTTTTAGTCTGTAGTAAAATACAGACCGACGGCTTGTCCAAGATGGCTTTTGAGCACCAAAGGATGCTGGTTTGTTATGTCTCTAAGCAACTGCTATCCTACTGAGAAAGCATTTTGCCTGACTTTTGCCTCATCACAGGGTATATGACAAAGCAAATCTGTGCTTTATAATTACAAATTTGTCATAGATGAACATTTTGGTCGTTGATGTCTGAGTTTAGTTTCCAAATGTAACCTGATTCTTCTTAAACTTTTACCTTGTGTTTAATAAAAAAAAAAAAATAATCTGATTTCTTTTTTTTTTGCTTTGCATATTTTATGGCTAGGGAATTAATATATCTATCTCGAGCTATGAGCCTGATAAAATCTGGAAAGGAAAGTTGTAACAATTATGAGCTTTTATTGCAGAATTTGTTACTTAGTTTGAGGAAAGGCAAAGGAACACCAACATCCCCACATTTATGACCTGTGTGTTCTGGTAAGGGTCCCGCAGAAACCAAAATACACTCTTGTCGTTGCTAAATTGTCAGTCAAGCAGCTTAATATCATAAGCATCTGCGCAGAAAACCTCTCTCCTCACAACCGCAAGTACGTTTCCTCTTCTATCTGGAGCTGAAAGACACAAATAAAGGTATTTCTTTCAGTGCTGTAAAAAGAAATGCCACGGTGGCACACAGCCTAAGAGTGACTCACTTGGGAAAGCAAAAGCAGGCTTGAAATAGAAATTATAGATGTTTGATAAGAGCTTCAGCAGACCTGTGTGTCTACCTTGTTTACTTGCATTCATCATTCTGCTCTCTCTCATGTTGCTCCCCTTGTCGCACAGAAGCAAACACACACACCTTGGTAGGCCACATTCCTTTGATTTTTATTGAACAACACTGATTTGGTTTATATTGATTGAAACAGCTTCAATTTAGCCTCAGCTATATATAGAAAAATTAATGTGCTTTTACTTTAATATTATCCAAAAATGCAACCTGATCTATTACTCAATAGCAGTCCAATGGGAGAAGCTTCTCAGGTATGGCTTTGAAGAAGAAGGTAAAAAAAAGTCACCGCCTTTCACACTATTCTCTGAATGGCTGCAATTGCACCGACAGTGTATTTTGGTAAAATTTCGGATCTGATATGTTTGAAAAAACTTCCCTTAGATGAGTTTTGCTGTAGTTTTATCCCCAGCGATTAGATTAAACAGGAACCAGCATACCGATGTGTCACTGAGCAGGTACTGACAGCGAGAAGATCAGTGACCTTCTTGCTGATTTCCTCTGCAAGCTTTTGCATCCATTTGCCTCTCTTCCTGATACAGTGAACAAATGCTGCCCACCTCTGACAGGAACGTAGATGTATTCACATATCAACTTTATTAACCATATTTTACACAAAGAGCTTTTTTAAATTTACTCAAGTATTAGAGTAAATATGTCCATCTTTTTTATATTAATTGAAGGTAAGGCCTTATTGGAATGCCTTTTTCATTTTGGGGGTTTGTCATTATCTCAAGAGCAAAAGTTTGAGCCTCTGGTATGATCTGTGGCAATGTAGTAAGAGCTTAGCTGAAAGCCAAATCTTTTGATTTATTTATCTAATAATGCTGCACTGCAAAGCTATGATTAGAAGATGTGGATCATGATGGTAAGAATGAAATTCCTGACACATGCCATCTAACAAAAAAAATATTCTGTAGGGTGGATGAGCTCTCACTTAATTTGGGCAAAATACTCCCTGTACAGCTGTTGTTCCTCGACATCTCAAGGAATCAATTACACTCAATTGATTCAGCTGCATTGCTGAATTTGTTGTTTGATTTTGTTGGGTTATTTTCTTTCCATATTCCATGAGGTGGAGGGCAGCAAGATAAACTCAAACTTCACAGTAGCTTTAGCTTCACCGTAGTTTTCTATAGATATCTTGTTTTAATTATTTTTTTGAAAGCCCTTGGATCAGAACGAGCACTAAATTTTCACCAGGAAAATGAATGTCTGGGTTTCATTGATGATCTTATATTTCCAAGAGGTCACCTCAATGAATGGCATAGATGAATAGATGGATTGATGGATGGAAGGACGGATTAAAGGAAGAAACAAAGTAGGGAAGGGATGAATGTTTTAGTCCTGAATTTTTGTGTTCTATTTGTAATTTTGCTTATTGATCGGTGACCTCAGCCCAATATGAAGTTTGTGAAGTACATCAATATCAAATCAAATAAAGGTATTTGATCAGGGCCATCTGTAAAATGTTTATCTATTCAAATAGGTTTTTGGACAACACAGTATACCAACAATGATGTCTGCTTTGGTTTGATACTTTGGTGACAGGATCATAAACATTAAAAACTGATTTGCTAAGTGTTGAATACAATACAACAAAAATAACTTGATGACCAAGAAATTAACCCGTAATTTATTGTTAGGTTGAGAATTGGCACTACATAAATAAACTGAATTTTATTGGTGCATATTAACTGCTCCGTTGTTGCTGCGCTGTTGTGGAGCAGAGACACCTGCAGTGTAAACGAGGGTGAAATCCAAAGGTCAGACGAGACACACAGATGTTAATTAGTGAACAGTTATTAACTGTATTTATTCATCAGTCCTGTCGCACTGTTTCCCATCTTGCCATGTGTGATGGGGTTTTGAAAAAAGGAAATGTGTTTGTCTAGAACTAAGCACTTAAACTGGATTCTGTAAAAGACAAAGTTGTCTCACATATTTAGATTGTTTTTTGTTTTTTTAATTGTTTTAAATTATTGTTTCATCTTTGATGCACTTTCATTAGGAATACTTTTTGTGACATCACCATTGCATCTTATCTTAAAAAGAGAGAACGCACAGCTATCAATAAATGTAGCTACTGGGAGCAATAGGCACTTACTAAATTATATTTGGAAAAAAAAAATAGTATTGTGAATTATTTTAGAAATCCAGTATGTAAATTTTGGTCTACCATTACTGATTTGTTCTGATTTCAATTTCTTTAAAAATAAATTGAAATCAGAAATAATCAGTATAATATCAGTATAATATTATTATAATATTATTATTATAATTATTATTATGATTATTATATTATTAACAATGTTTTAAGCCCATTTCTGGTGAGGGGACATTAGTTGTTCATATCTGAAGTAGATGCCATGCCAAACTGCATTTGTAAGAGTAGTTGCTGTGAAACAGTTTTACTTTTACATAACTGTTACACTTAAACACAGACATCATGACACCTATTGATTTTTAAACAGTCTTTGGGTTGTCAGTTCATTGTTAAAAATTAGTGCATTTACTTTTACAAACTGCAAACATTGGTCTCATTGTTTACTCTGTTTTACCTTATTGTGAAAGCCACACTCTCCCACAACCTGAACAAACTGTAAATAGCCCATTTCTCCTCATGTTTTAGACATTTTTTTATACTTTTTTTATCTTTAATGCTCCTTCTAAATTATTTTAAACAATCCACTGACACTCAAAACAACTCACTAAAAGTCCTCACTATGTAACATATTCTATGCTGAAAAACATGGACCAGATAGCACTTCAATAGAATGTATTTACTGATGATGGAAACATTACATTTTTTCATTGTTTCTGACTGACTGAACAGTGGTTTAGAACAATCAAGCTGAAAAGCTATGGTCCATGGTCAGCAGCCAAATTCTCAGTCCATATGTCTTTTACATCAAGTAAAGATATGCTCATCAATTATAAAGCCTTATTATTGTGACAACCATACATTCTATTATGTTTATTAATTTTCTGTATATTGCTTTTATTTATTAAAAATGTAATGCTGAAAATAATGTATACATTTTCTCTTTTAGTGTTTGTATTTTTAGTAGTTTCTTAGTGAAAACATTGTTTGGCTAAGCTCTTAAAAACCATTGCACACGCAAACAATAGAAAGATATTTCTGACATTGCAGGTAATCGAGTAATTCTTGTATATTTCTGACAGCATCATGGATGACACATCTGCTAAAGTTGAAAAGAGGAAAAAAAAAAGTTTTTGCAAGTCTCTCTGTAAGTGAGAACAGAGGCAGCAGCAATGGGAAGAGTAATGCTGCATAGTTGAATTACAAGCGTAGCTTTCTACAAACAATCAGTTGTGTCAGTGGTTTTCCGACATTGGGAAACAAACTGCTTTGGAGCTTTTGTCAAGATGAGTCAGACACACAATCATGTTCACATTCAACAACCTTATTTACATTGTTAAGTCAATCATCATTGTTACAGTTTTCTTATTGTTTCGGCTAAAACAAATCCTCAGGTTTTTATATTTTACATGTCAATACAAAATAAAATTCAAGTCAGTTTAATAATCTTTAAAAGTCTTCCAATCCAGAAAGTTGATATAAGTCAGTTTACGTTTGTTGTATCATGCACAAAATCTGGTGCCGCTCCAAAGCTTAAAGAGTTAAGGGACTACAGTGCTGAGTTGTTGAAAAAGTATGAGATCAGTGTGTTACCTGAAGGCTATCAACTTTATCCGGTCGGCTCAGCCCCCTACCATGAAATTAACAATTAATGCTGAGCCCACCAGCGGGGCTTTAGGAGTTGGAAACTGAAGCCTTAGACTGGGCTTAAGGTTGTAAGCATGCTGGAGACTGGAAGCCCTTACACGTCAAGGCAAGGCCTCGTCTACTCTTGGCAAAGCGATGTCAACCCAAATCTTATCCAGGGGTGTTGTTGTTAAACTGCTCCCAGACATGCTTTGGAGAAACAGAAATTCCCATTCTGAATATTGAGGAAGGAGTTTAGTCTTGGAAAGTTTGTGCCAACTCACCAAATTGCATACCTGCCTTGCAAATAGTCCTCCTTGGATGTAGAGCTAAAACAGATGGAGTTGAATCAAATGGGTTTTTTTTCCATAAAAGAATATTAACAGCTAGCAGATATGTGTGTTTGCATAGCAGATGTGAATTAGCCAAGTATACAGAAACAATGGCCGAGGCACATATAAATCCATGAAACAAAAAAAGTGTTCAAAGTTATTTTTAACCACATTAGAAGTTTTCTGCTGATTAAAGATCTGAGTTTCATGTCATTGCATACCAATATATAAAAAAATGGTGTCAAAGTGGGACTGAAGATCTAATGTGGCAATAAAAAAACATTTTGGCAACTCTCGGTTAAGTAAAAAAGTGTAATGAGAATAAATGTTACAGTTTAGCTCAAAATTCTTTATACCCCAAATGCATTTACCATGAAATAGTTTTTGCCTATCCAGTAATTTTGTTTCTAAAACAAATTTGTCAGTGACATGTTACAATATAATACAAATACATCAAAGTTGTATTTTTGTAAATAAAGAATTTACAGAGGTTGGACAATGAAACTGAAACACCTGGTTTTAGACCACAATAGATTATTAGACGTATACAAGTCCTGCATAGTAGTCAGAGTGATTTAAAGCCATTCTTCTTGCAGGATAGTGGCCAGGCCATAACGCTATGCTGGTGGGGGAAAACGTTTCCTGACTCGCTCCTTCAAAACACCCCAAAGTGGCTCAATAATATGTAGATCTGGTGACTGTGCAGGCCATGAAGGTCCGCTTCTTTGGGGCTTCTCCACAGCATAACTCTCCCGAATGTGGGGAAAACTGTAAAGGTGGACTCTACGAGAACAATACATATTTTACATTGTCCACAGCCCAATATTTGCCCTCCTTGCACCATTGAAACTGACGTTTGGCATTGGCACGAGTGACCAGAGGTTTGGATATTGGTCCCAACAAACAGTTTTGGTGTGAACAGAAGAGTTGAGGTGCAAATTTAATTTTGCCGTCGTTTGGGCTGCCATGGTTTTATGTTTTTTTTTTTTGTGATACAATCCGGGTTAGCACCACGGACATCCCTTTCATACAGCTTTCTTGGTGGTATGCTGACATTACCCCGGATACCGTGACTCTTGATAAATCACAACAACTTGCTGTCTTGGTCACCGATGCGCCAGCAAGACGTGCACCAGCAATTTGTCCTCTTTTGAACTCTGGTATGTCACCCATAATGTTGTGTGCATTGCAATATATTGAGCAAAACTGTGCTCTAACCCTGCTAATTGGACCTTCCCACTCAGCTCTTACTGGTGCATTGTGCATCTACTGAAGATTAGCCACAAGGCTGGTCCAATTCACCAACGTAAACTCCCACACTAAAATGACAGGTGTTTTTTAGTTTCATGTGCAACCTCTGTATCACTCATCTTTATTCTTGGTGATGAGCTCCAGTCTTTGAGGTTGGAAGGTCCTCTTGGTGTGATCCTTATCTTTAAATCTGTAACAACACTAGTGGTACCAGGAATTTGATTGTGGGAGGGGCTTCAGAAAATTGGATCGGCCAATTAAACCCCCCCCCCCCGAAAAAACAAAACAAAAAACAAAACAAAAAAAAACTAACAAACAAACAAAACAAAAAAAAATACAACTGGTTTCCCTTCATCTCTGTTTCGGTGCTTTTTTACGGTTCTGAAAACAGTGAATGTTTGGCACTTGACACATCTTAGCAGCAAGCCTAATTTCATTTATTGCTCATAAACGTTTAAACGCACAAAAATGCTGAAATGCAATTTTATCTTAAGAGGGTCTGTTTTGCTCTCTATTTATGCCACCAGCACGGCAGACAAGGGAGTACAAAATTATTAACACAAACAAACAGTAGGGAAACTATCCAAAATGTAATAATAAAATATCCAACCACAATTTACAGACTTACTTACACCGCTGTAACTTCTTAAAGCAAGAGACGGTGGGGTTTTTTGCTTAACACAGCAAGAATGTCTTTATATTCCAGTGAATCAGTTAATTCCCTTTCAAATGAAGGCAGGGACAAAGAGTCCTTTCTATCTGTCAACATTGTAGCCCTGGTGTCTGTTTTTATCTGATTGACAGCTAAAAAGAGTTGCGCGCCAAATTAATGTAATTCATTTCATTGGATCACTTGCTGGTGACGATGCAGCCTGTGGTTAGGCTCAACACGCTGGGAAGAAGCTGCTGATTGGTTGTGAAGCTTTAACTCAAAGCTTTCCTCAGGCTGATGAACTGCTAGAGTGAAAACTAATGCTGTTCGAGGGTGAGCCCAGGCCTAAAATGGGTGGGACCAAGTCCAATAGTAGCGCCGTCGGTGGTTCACAATGTATTGGCCAGATCCTAGTTAAGACTTATGCTGGGTGCCTCCAGAATTTTAATTGCTTTCAATTAGTAGTAAAAGTTAATGATTATTTTAAACCTAAATATGCTGGGAGTATGAATAATTTGGAACCCCAGTGGACATCAAACTAAGGTACAAATCATTTATTGGACTCTAGTTTGCTACAAAAACAGAAAAAAGTATTTCAGACTATATCTTAATGGATTAAACTTGATCAAGCTGCCAAACTTTGTGGAGAGTGGTTTTGATTTTAAAGTTTGGAGTTAGCCTGAAATTAATTGGAGAAATTAACTTAGTGGGAACAAAGTTTTGATCTTATCTGGCTTCCAATCATTTAACTGTCAGAACTGTAATGAAACTGATGAAAGGATGACCTACTGTGGTTGAAAACTACCCATGGCATCATCTCTCCCACAAAGCTAACTTTGGTCCTGAGCAGGTTTCATTGCTTTTCTTCCACCTCCTCATCTGACAGGAAATGTCTACACTAGCCCATACTATAACACTGTGGTGTTATAGTTCTGGACTGACTGTCATTTTGTGCTACTGAGGTATTGGCCAATTTATTAGGCTTTCATAGGTTATTTCTCACTTCTAAATACAGCTTAAGGAAAAACATGATTTAAGAAAGTTTACTAAGTATTTCAAATGTGTAAAGAAAAAAACAAGGCAACACAAGTTTTTATTGAAATATTCGAACACAGGGTGTTAAGTGTAAATATGACAATGCACATAATAAAGCAATACAAATGTAATCACACATTAAAAAATTAAATTAAAATATAAATGTAAAAAATTAAAATACTAAGACATGATAGAAATAAACTAACCCAATCATTGTCCTTTTTGGTAAAACTAAAGTAATGTTGTAATCCAAATTTAAAATTGCTGTTAGTTTGTGTACATCTCAGGTTTTCCGGCCACTGGTTGCAGCAGAGAGGAACATAGACACTAAATGCCAAGAAAAAGAGCGGGTCTCAGTGGGTCTTAGATGTCTAAATGGTTTACAACTGAGCAACAGTAGCCTAATTTAATGTTAGATTTATATGTCTGCCGAGTCTTTGTTGCTCAATTTTACAGCAACAATGATTTAAACAATCTGGCATCTTCCATTATACAAGTTGACAAAAGTTTATATCAACATTTCGTACTATCCAATTTAAACAGTGTGGTATGTTTAAATTGGTAGTCAATTGCAATTGTCAATCCATCATCCAACCGGAAAACTACACTAGCCCAAACTACTTCATGTCTTGCTTAAAAACGAGTGTAAAATGTTGATGCTACTCCCTTTTATCATTTAGAGTCTGCTATAAATGCGGGAACTAAAATAATCGCTAGGTAGTGCTTTACAACCCAGGATTCAGTTTGATAAAAACATTTCCTATTCGTATTGCATTTTGTCATCTTGGATATATTAGGCCATTTTCTTATTGTTATTTTGACAATGATTCATAGAAACCAGCTAAAATATTTTCTTCCTGTTTGTAAGTTTGTGATATCTGTTTAAGTATTTAAATGTCTCTGTCTTGTTAGCAAATGTAGTAGCTTTCTTTACGTCGGCATAATGGAAGCATGCAGAAAACATTGGGCGAATAATGTTGCTAATTTCTCTATTCTCCATAGAGCTGTAGAGAACTATGGCTATTCCGAATAACTTATCTAGGATCAAATAACAAGAACCTTTAAGAAAATAAGTTTTAGAAACATTTTAAAACCATATTTGAAAAATGTATAACCTTAACAAACAATTACCTTTCAGAGACTAATAGTTAAAAATTAGAAAGAGGAAATCTTCTAAAGGTGTTATTACCTTTTTTCCCCCATACATCCCTTCAATTCATGTTAGCAAAGTGGCAGGGGAGGCTGGTGTCTGTTCACTCACCTCCTTGTCTCTGGTCTGTCTGGACCACAAAGACATTTCTGTTCAATGCAGACAGAGACCAAGCAGTGGGATGGATGCATAGACAGCTCTGATGACAGATAGCTGCAGTTTTTTACTTTCTGGCCTCAAATAAAAGTCAGAGTCAGCTAGAAACTCCCGCAAAGTCAGTGAACCCTTTAAGAAAAAAGAGAGAGAGAATGAAACAGTTGAGTATTTCTCCAAAATAAGAGTTCAGAAGTTTTTGTAAGGCAACCGCCATGTTTACATGGCTCTAAAGCTCTGTGCAAGGCCAAATGTTATATATACAGCCAAGGCTATCTCAGAAACCAGCAGACATGGCCTCCGCAAATACAACCAATCTCCTAATCTCCTTTGGTTTGAATGCTCCTTTACCCCTCGTCTCCTTGAGTGAAGTAAAGTTAGAGCCCAGGCATGTTTCATTTTTCAATGGTGAGACCTCCCTTTTAAGTTGATTAATTTTTTTATTTTCTTTCGTCCAGTGCTCTGGAGAATTTTCTAAAAAAAGTTTTAAGCCCAAATAACAAGAGCACTTCTTCAAGACATGCCAGAACCCCTTTTCCGCTTGGAAATATTTGCTTTGGACGCCAGCCTTGCCCAGCACACAACACAGGCAATTATGGGAGCTATTTAAACAAGGGAGATATACTGACAGCTGACGCCTCATTTGGAGAGAGGAAGGAATCAGGAAATTAAACCTTCACTGATGCACTGTTTGCGTATCTCGTGAAAATTTGATTGTTGAGTCTTGGAGTGTTTTTGCAGCATTCATATGTTGGATTTTTTTTTTTTCTAAGATTGTGATTGTGTTCAACGGAAAGCAGGAAGGGACTTTTTGCATATTTGTTAGGATATTTTTCTCAAACCGTTGAAGTTTTTTTTGTTTTTTTTATCTGCAAAGGTGCAGATGCAGGTTGGCAGTTTCTGTCAGTTCCAGAGTCCTCTCTGTGAGGGAAACCACGAAAAAACAACAACATCATAAGTAGCTGACAGTTACTTTGTGTGCGTGTCTGAACGATTTTTTTCTAGGCAACTCTTCTTCACCTGGGTAAAGAGTGATAGTTTTCCCATCAGCTTAAACAGACGTAACACATTGTTTTTAGTGGGGAAACACACAGTTTTTCTGAATGTGAGAACAGAACCTGGCAAGCTGACAAGAGTGCTATCTACCACTGACCTTCTCGTCTACAGTTACTGTGATTACAGTGATTAATTGGGTTTTTAAACACAAAGAATAGGAAAAACATCTTAATTTTATAAAGGAAACAGAAGAGTGATGCTTTTTTTTCAGAATCCTCCTGAGCTGAGAATTCCCCAGTATGACATCTTGATCCTGAGGCCTTCTCAGACTGGACAAATAGACAATAGATTAGTTTCGGATGACATTTCAGCATTGAATCATAAAGCAAAAAACCTGTGTATACATAGATTTTCTTTATTTTAGTGATGGGATAAATTTGCAGTATCTTGGGCCGTTGTTCTCAAATGATGATAGGATGGAGTAGGAGATTAGTAGGATTAGATGAATGGTCTGGTTTGTCATTATGAAAAAGCAGTTGAGCCAATTGTAAAGCTCTCAATTTGTTGGTCAAATTATAAGGCCATTTTAAGCAGTGTTGGGTCATTCAGAGTAAGGGTCCATTTTTTATGCTTGGGGACACTGCTATAGTAAGTACTCAGTAAATGCTTGAAGTAGATTCACTCGCTGACTTTTAAAGAAAGAAAAATATCACTCTTCTCTTTCCATCTATACTTTTTCTCCCCCTTTACCTCCCCTCTCCTTATCCTTGGATTTCTCATGGGACCGGGCTAACAAACACTCTTCATCTATAGCTCCTCTGGCCCAGATGGATCAGGTTTCCCCTCTTCAAGGGGTCCTGCAGCATTTGCATTTTTTAGCTTAGTGCTGCACTATTGGAGGTTTAATTGAAGTTCTTAAACTTGTTCATATGACACAGAAAGAGCATCTTCAGACACTTTACGCCAAAAGGTTATGTTTCTTTGCTTGCTCTAAATTATGCATTACCTGGAAGTTTTCAAGTTATTTCATGATACTAGCCTTATTTAACCATTTTTTACAAAAAACTGAAGATGACCACTTGATTGTGCTTGAGTTCTTACATGTTAAAGCGATGTTTGCTTCGTCTTTTACGCCCATTGAGCAAGTCACGATTTGATCTCAGACAGCCCCCACACAGATTATCTGTAGCCACATTTGTTCTGTTTTGAACCATTCTCATTAATTCGGGTGTGGTTTTGTTTCCTGGCAGATGTGGACGAGTGCTCGGAAGGCAACGGCGGGTGCCAACAGATTTGTGTCAACATGATGGGCAGCTATGAGTGCCGCTGCCGAGAAGGATTCCTCCTGAGTGACAACCAACATACTTGCATCCATAGTCCTAAAGGTTATTCACAATCACATGCACACAGAATGAAAACAGTTTACTTGCAGTGATATAAAAATTCATTTGGCCCTTTACAGCTTTTTTTTGTGTCATGCTTTAAAAATCTTAACATTCTGCAAAATAAGTGAACTATAGTAATTACCCCCAAAAAAACTGTTTTCCAATCGTTTTCATCAAGTGAAACAAGCCTACTAAGCCAGCTTGGTCTAATGTAAAATGTAACTCCCCCTCTTGTCCAATCATGAATCATTTTAAAATTGTTTTGTTCTGTTTCACTAGCACCACCAGGGCCTAATTACTGCCTAGTCTGTAAAAAAATAGAAACCTCAAAATAGTAGAAATCAAATAGACTTGAGTTATCATCTTATAAAAGTGTTGACATCAAGCAGGATAAAAGATATAAAGAAACACGTCATGTCCCAGTTTAAAAAACAACAAAAAATCTACAAAAATTAACAATGGATGAGAAACAGAGTGACTAACCCCTATCTGTGAAAAATACAAAAGGTGATTATTCAAGAATAGAAATAATTACCTTCCCATAAGTAGTTTGTCAACACAAAATTACTTCAGGAGTGTATTGGCAGCTTGAGGTCACAGAAGAACTCACAGCCATATCTAAAGGACTGCATGCCTAATTTGCCTCAGTAAAGGTGATGTAAGGCTAAGGGCCAGATTTTAAAATAAGAAAGGCAGAAATGATTTAGGGGTTTTTCAGGCAAAAAATACTTTTTTTAAGTCTTAAAATTTCCCCAAGACTTTCGGGAACATGTTCTATGTACTGGCCAGACCAAGGTGTAAAATCTTGGAACTCAGATATTTTGCGGTGATTGCTAAAAGCATAATTATTTTCTAATAAATATCTAGCTATAGAATTTGAAACCTAAAGGTAAGGTGTGCTTGAGTCGTTTAGCAGGAAAGGGATCTAAAGCATACCGGCGATTTAACCAGTGAAGGAATAAAAAGTTACCTTTTTTTTATTATTTTGTCAAAATCTTGTTTAAAAGTTTGTTCATATTACCAGCACAATCAGTCATTAGTATCTGAGCAGTTTGCATTTTTACATACAGCCAGGTTGGTTTACATAGCTTTCACCCGAATATATCTGAGTGTATATTCTACAGACACTGTAACTATGCCTATCTCCAGCTTACAACTGGGTACACCCTGGACAGGTCGCCATTCCATCGCAGGGCAACACAGAGACATATACATACTGGACACACGACCACTCATACACACACTCACACACTTAGGACAATTTAGAGTTCCCAATCAGCCTAACAGTCATGTTTTTGGACTGTGGGAGGAAGCTGGAGTACCCGGAGAAAACCCGCACATGCACAGGGAGAACATGCAAACTCCTTGGAGAAAGACCCAAGACTCAAGTTGGAATTGAATCCAGAGCCTTCATATATGTTGAAGGCACTTTTCTTGAAGCACTGTTTTTTCTTTCTTCAGTAATCGGTTATAGCTTAACTTTAGGGTTTGGTTTTTGCTATAATCAGCGATCCCAAACATAATTCTGATACATTTTAGGATGATAATAATGTCAAGTCTGTGAAGTTATGTAAAAGACATATTTTCAGCAGTGCTGCAAAAATAGATAGAGGATGGGATTAGTCCTAACTGGCCTACGTGAGGTGAACGTTTAAAAAAGTCACGACTCTTCAAAGAGAAGAAATATAAAAAGTGGAGGGGGATAGGAGAAAAATAATTTTGTTTTCTACCAACCTTGTCAAATTGAAACTAGCGAGCACTTGGCAGCCTTTTGTTGTCTGTGGTATGAGAGTGTCCTGCGGGGGAAATTGTGAACAGTAAAGACAATTAAAGGTGTAGCCCAGGGCAGACACACCTTTTGTTTATAGAGCGTTCCTGTGGGATGGAGACGCGGCAAGGACAGAGCCAACTTGCTCTGAGGCTGGCTCACTGCACACAGCAGCACCACAAAAATGCAGATATTTTTAATGTCAAACCAACTTGTCAGGAAAATTTCCTTGGTGGTATGAAGCACGGATGAAATGTTCTATACTTATGGGGTTATGGAGTAAGATGGCTGTGCAAAAAGGTGTATGCACATCTCTAACATTTTGATTCGTATTTATTTGTCAATAAAGTTCTTGTACCCAAAATTCTTTTGAAATATTTGTGAGTCTGAGAGTATGAATCTAAAAGACCATGGAGCGGGTGGAGCATCCACTTATTTTTATAAAGATATATATTGATGTTACCTGTGATGCTTCACCTGAGGCTGTTGCTCCAACCGGTACACTGTCTTCCGCCATCTTTAAATTTAGAGCGAGCTGTGTTTGATGTGATTGCAGATCGATTACTCCGCCCCGTGACGTCATTGTAAAAGATTTTTCACTCGTACCCACAAAGTTGAATTTGTGTCCACAGAGAAAGGAAGAGTTCGTAGTCATAAAAATTAGAGTTGTATTCACAGGACTTTGCACGCACAGCTTTTAGATTAATATTCTCAGACTCACAAATATTTCAGCAGAATTTTGGGTACAACAACTTTATTGACATATGAATATGAAAACGTATGTTAAAGTTGTGCATAAACCTTTTGACAGCGATCTTACTCCATATGGGGTTTCATCTAATTGTTGAATTGGTCACATTGTAATTAATCCAATGCTTCTAACTAAAAGGAGTCCCCAATTGGAAAACCATTGCAGCAGTAGTGAAAATGTTATCAAGTTGTTTTCTTACTATTGTTGAGTTAAAAATGTTTGTATCGAGCACCTACTAGAAAATTGGAATACTGTATGTCAGTGGTGTCCAATTGCCATTTGGACCAAAATTGTCAAGTCAAAAGTGGTTACGGACCAAAATAAAAATCTTGTAAGAAATCTTGTAAAACTCATTTTGTTTGATTTTTTTTAAATTTGTTTTTCTCAAGTGATTAACAATATAAAAGGCATGCAATATGGTAAATAAACGAATAACGTGCTCAAGGATTTGTAGGAAAGCATGTGAAAGTTCTTGAAGATAAAAACACAAATGAGGTTTTTCACATTTCCTGTGTTTAAAAAAAAGTTTTCAATTAACAAATGTTTTGGAGATAGATGATTATCTATTTTCTTGGCTGGGAAAGTTTTTTTTCTATTGTCAGTAACTAGAAACAGAGGTTGGGTGATTCTCTTTGAAATCACTTATTGTATTTAATAAAGTTTTACAATTAAATACATTCTGTTGGTATCAATTAAAATTTACTAAATAGGAGGTATGTGTTGATTACTGTTGAATTAAAAAGAAAGACTCAAGACTTAAGTGTGGTTATTAAAAGTCCAATACTACATGTTGTTTGCTTGAGAATTACCAATGTAAGAGAATTGTAACTTATAAAAAAAAAGTCTCTACTTGCATTACCTGGCTGTGCTGTTGGGTCAGATTTGTTCCATTCTCAAACTGTAGTTTGGTGCACAACGGAATCCATCCAGGGGCTACAAATGGCCTTCATTCATTTATCCATCCATCCAACCATTCATCCATCCATCCATCCATCCATCCATTCATCCATTCATCCATGCAAATTTAAGGCTGCAAAAATGAAAAAAACATTCAATGGTAAGAAAGTTTTGAAATGCCGTGTTTGCATTTTGCCTCAGTTTTTTTTTCTGCTGTCCTACGCAACTTGGTTCAGAGCTTACAGTGTTTCTATAAAGCTGTGGCAGACATAATGAACAGCTGTTATCACCGTCGGAAAGCACATTCATTCCAGGAGTAATTATGCAGCGAAGGCTTTTACAACTCCTCAATTCCATGAGACTAAGCTTTGTTGTGGTTCTTTTTTTCTTCAAAATCTAACACCATTCTTCCTGTTCAGTAAACCCTACACTTACACAGTAAGACTTGAGTCTCTTCTCAACTCAGTCTTTCTCTTCTTGCTCGTGTGTTTTGGAAGCTAATTACTCATATGGGGACTTATTAAATTCTGCTGCTCATGACTCTGCTGTATGATGAAAGGAGAATCTTGGAAGTTTAATTTATGAGCTCCGTCTCGTCTACTGAAGTGTCAGTGTTTACATTTCATAAATGCTATATTTTTTTTGAGTGAAGGGAAAAGCTTGACAATGAGATTTTGAGCTTTAATACACATCAGTGCTGTCAAGCAGGGATTTAGAGCTGTAGTCTTATTTTGCCAAGCTCCTTCAATCTTTTCTTTTTTTGTTTATATTCGTCATAAATGTCCCCAGTCCCTGTTAATATTCCATTTTAATATTCATTTTGTCCGTATTGTTCCCAGATGAGATCCATTGAATTCAAAAGATTAAAGCTGCTATAAATCTGCAAACTTCTTGCACTCATCTGATAGGCGCCTATTTATTGTTTCCTTATTTTTGAAAGACTAACAGACAGAACAACCATTCATCTGCTTATTATTACCGCTCTTATTACAACAGTGTGTGCTTGAAGGATAATGGAAGTGGTTAGGAAGTGACCTTGCAGACTTTTTGGGAAGCAACCCCCTTAGAATTACTGCACAAATAAAAATAAATCCCCTGCCAAAAAAAAAAATTGGTCAATTCCCTCACTCAGGTTGATTTTGAATGTAAACCTTGGTGTATCCTGCCAGTCTTACGTATAAAGAGCAGAAGTCTAGGTTGATGTTTGATTAAAAGGTTTTTGTCATCATTAAAAATACATCAGTTTCCCATTTCTTCCCTTCATATCTCAGGTTTTCCATGAGCGACTTTTACCAAATCTTTTTGGGTGCAGTTCAGAGCTGGTCATAGAAGTGCCTGCTGCCGCAGTTCAGCTTACCCTGCTGATACCGAGCTGCTGCTCGAAGGGAGCCTGTGCCAATTAGGCAGCAGACATCTTCCAGCCTCCCAGCTAATGACAAGCCTGCTGCTGGCCTGTCCCTTATTATACCTGCCCCTCCCCCTCCCCCCAGCAGGGGTAACTTCTGCCAAATTAGTTTCCCCACTATGTAGCTGGCCAAAAACCTAACAGTTCATTTATTCACTTCAAACATCCCCAACTTGGAAATTGTCCATTTCAGGAAATTCAAGGTGCTTAGTAGTTGAAAGGAATGCAATTTAGATTTTGAAGGATTCCTTTGCTTGTACATGTGATTTATTGCCGCTTTTATTCAGTAGGGCAACAGAGACATTAGTGCTCTAGACGAAATCCAGAAGACTAAAACTCAGACATTGGACTCAGGTTAGTCAACCGACACATCCAAAACGTCAGTCCTGTTCTTTTTTTTTAACCCCCACCCACCAAAAACAAGACGAGAACAGGCAATAACTGCAAGTGTGCACTGACGCAAGTCACTTATAGTGACTTATGTGTTCAGTTTTTTTTGCTTTTAGTTGCGACTACTGAAAAAGAAAAATGTACACAGGTCAGCTGCATAATAAAATACACATGTCTCCAATTTGAAAGGGTTTTAAAAGGAAGCAGAATCACTTTGTTTTTTGCTACAGTTCCTCCGATTTAAACTCCTTAAACCTATCCAAATTTTAATATATCACAACCTAAAAGTTAATATTGTATATGTGATTAACACAATGTCCTAGATACTCAAATAAAAAGGATTCCTTTCCCTTTCTTTTAGTTTTTACAAATAAAGATCTTAAAATAGTGCTGTGCATCTTTAATTCAACCTCCTGATCTCTGATTCCCAAAAATTTGATTCAATTTAAAACCATTTTTTTTTTCTATTGGCACATTTGGATGATGCCTGACTCTAGCTGGTTCCAGCTGGCTTCACTATGGCAGAGGTTTGGCCTTTCTCCACACCAGAATAAAGAAAAACAATTCCTGCGTCCAGGGGTAGGTTGCCCCTCTGGCTTATTGTTATCCGGACCAGGGAGTAAAGTGTTCATGGGTAATGACAGTGGGCATTATGCATTCATTTTAGTTTGTGGTTACATTGGGTGAGTGGGTGTCAGTGTCTGTTTATTTATGCACAAGAGGATGGGAATAAAGGATTTTTTTGTACGTGTTTATCTGTCTTGTAGGGTCTTGGGTTGCCTCCTCTCTTGAATCATCTTGGGCCCCCTACTTAATTTGGGGCCTGTTCTCCTCTGTCAAACTCTCTTCCGGTTGTTTTTTATTTCCTGTGCTACGTGTGCACCAACTCAGACCTGGTGACTGCTTGGCTGGGCTTAGCAGTCATCCTGAGCTTGTGGGCCCATTAATGCAGATCTTGGTTCTTACGTATTGAAGGGAGGTATGTCCCTTATGTCCCTAGATTGATTTCCATTCATCTTTCATTTATTTTTATAGCCTAACACTGACCTTGAACGTAAATACAAAGTGCATGCCTAACTCTTAATTTACACCAAAGTCCTAAACCTATTGCTAACCCCAAAATAGCACTAGTTTTTGTATTTAATTTTGGTGTAATGCATGCATGGGAAAACTACTGCTTTTGCCCATTGGCGGGTTAATCTAAATCTCAAGGGTTGTGCAAACAGAATATTTAAAAGTCTGCTAACAGTTACAAAGCAAAACGTTGCCTTAAAATAAAAAAGATAAGATGAATTTCACTAATAATATGATTCTAATCATTGACTGATTGGTTACAAAAGACACCTTATCTCTTCACAGACTTCCTTGTGACACATAGCAGCTTAAAGTAGTCAGAAGGAATAACTACTTGCAGAGAATTTGAGTCCTCTAGATCAAACCTCCTCGCAAAATTAATCAGTATGGCAAAAAGGGAGGTTTTTTATGTGGGTAAGGTTATATAACAGCTACAGAGACTCTGTAATGTGATCATCAGGCTGGTTTAAACTATATGAGAAAGAAGAAAATATTGATTACATGAGCCTCAGGGCTTTCATTTTAGCTTTTGTTTCTGCTAGAAGCTTTTAATAGGTCAGAGAAGTGAGGTCTTTAAAGTTTCCAATAAATAAATAAGGATGTCATGCATTAACCTCCACACTTACTGGTACCCCTAATGAAGATGGGAAAAAGCCTTAAAGTAAAGTCTATTTATATAAAAATAATAAGGTTGTACATATCAGTTGAATCAATTCTTTCAAAAAAGCACACAACAAGAATAATTAATAATAATAATTGGTTTTTCACCATAAAAATAGATTAGGCTTTTTTCATGAGTATATTTCTATATTAAATTGTTGCCACGGAGTATATGGGAGCCATTAATCATTAATTCATTATATCCAGAGAGGCCATTTATCTTCGGCACTCTTTAACATAGAGGTTTTGAGAAGATGCGATTCAAGTAAGACAGAGATGTCTGTTAATCATGTTGGAACTCATCTAAACCTGCACGTCTCTATTGTCAGTGCACTAACAAAAATATTTCAGCGCCTATCAGCATACGTTTAATTAAAGTATGCATAGGAAAGGACTCAGAACTCTATAATCCAGAGAGGTTTTACAAAGAGGGATGGTTAAGTATTATTTCTCCCTGCTGTCTAAATATAATGTTTTTTACAAAAAAGAGATACATGTAAATGTATCTTGGTTAACCACTAAATCTACCACACATGTATCAAGTGAAACTCTACTGCTTTTTAAAAAAAAAATTGCCTTTCTGAAAGATTTTCCCCTTCTAGTGCAACAAATCGTTCAACACGATGGGCATATTTACACACACCATCATTTGTACAAGTACACACCTTAGTAATTTAATTAGTTTAATGCTGCTGGAGGTAAGCTGACATGCTCTTCATTGACATTTAGATGAAGACTCCAGCGGATTGACTTCAGAGCTCATTTGTTCTTTGTTGGCTAGCGAAATGAGAAGTTTTCCTCAAAATATGATCAAATCCAAAACCCATAGGCACATTATTTTCTAAATTATTGCTGCTCTCCAGGCACAAAATTCCTCCTGTGTAAATCACACCTAGGGTTTCAGAAGCCTGATTTATTGCTGTTTTTCTTATCTGAAAATGGAATATCCATGTAGTAGGCGGTCTGGGATTGTGATGCCATGAGATAATGTGCTGATAAAATCAATTATTCCAGTGATGCAATTTTTTGAACTTAAGGCTGACAAATAAAATGTTTGTAGGATCATTTGATTTACTTTCGTTCATATATTGCACTTTTTCCTATTGTGCTGTAGCCAGTAGGGTTCTCAAATGTTCCCCCTGTTGGTTGTCAATAAGCCTGCCCTCCTGCCTGCCTGTCTGTGTATTGGCCACAGAACTGTTTTTACAAGTGTAGAAGTCACTGCTTCATTGCTCTGCTGCCCAACCGTGTAACCAGGCTCTTTTCCTATTCTCGGGATGTGGAGCAAAGGCTTTGAGCTGCAGACACACAAAAGTGACACGTGAGGCTTTTCTTGTCCCCTTAGGACTTGTCTTTTTTCTTCTTTTATCTCTGTATATGTCTCTGTCATAATCAACCCTCATCCTCCCCCTGTCCAGGCTTTGCTCAGTTCCTCTGCCCCCAGTACTCTGACCCTGATCCTTCAACAAATATACATCAGTGGCTGGAAGTTCAGCAAATGTTTGTGGCCTTGCTGCTGAATTCTTCTAACCTCATTTAAGACTGGCAATCCCTGTTTTTTAAAAGCAATCCCTAAGCTGGCCAGGCCTATGTAGACGTGCTGACTTTAGTGTGCTGCATGTGTTTTTCCATCAATACTTGACTCTTAATACATCAATCAAAACCAGATTGAGATTTGAAGTTCTTTTTTAGCTTACATTTTTAGGTAAAATTATGCTCCACAATACCAGACAGTGTCTCATCTGGTTTGTATGTCTGTGTTAAGAAAGGTGAACATCCTGGTTGTTATCTGCTTTGCTATCTTTTGTGTTGAAGGGGTGCTGGGCTTCTTGGGGATTGTACTTTGAGGTCACCTTGAGAGAATGGGAGGATTCAGAGTGGAGCTGAAAGGGATAACATACCCAGCAGGTGCTTCACAACTGTCTGTGACACAGATGGGCAGAATCTTACTGTGTTTGCATACATTATGCAAATACGCCTGGGTGGCTGTTCATACATACAGTATCGGTTAATTCTCTTTTGTATACATGTAGTTCTTTACAATGTTTTTTAAAGAAAAACACTGGACATGCATACTTAGTGTTTATCAAATTGTTTTGAGAAACAATTTGTTTATATGAGCTAGATATACAGTTTTAAATATACATATATTGTAAAGATGGCTTCTACAATAATGAGTTTAAACTGTTGAGGACCCGAGACTGGCTGGAAAACTGTACTGCTTTAAAGATTACGTTTTTGGACCTTTTCACATTTGTCACGTAACAACTCCTTGTGTCAAGTTTAGATCATTGAGAATTTCATTTTTCCCAGAACGCAAACACATTTGCAGCAGGTTTTCTTCCGGAATGGCCCAGTATTTACCTCTATCTACATCCTCATTAACTCTGACCAGCTTTCTTGACCCTGCTAAAGAAAAGCGTGATACTGAAACCATCAGTTTTCTCAGCGTTGATAGCGTTTTCAGGCTGACATCCTAGGCAAAAGCCGAAAATATTAATTTTGTCATGTCCCTCCCTGGCTTGTAGAACACTTTTTTTCTGTTTTGAAAATTAGATTTTAGGGGTCTAATGGTTTTCCAAGTACTACATATTTTCTTACCCAAGCTGTGTATAAGTGCAGCTCTTTCACAGTTACCACAGGCCTCCTGGCTTAGTTCTATCGTTGAACAGTTGGTGTGATGGCCATGTCTTTTTAGGTTGGCAATACACTTTTGATTTTTGAAGTATTGATTCTTGTGAGATGATAAATCTGCCTATCAATTTGTTGTTTTGTCCCCAAAACCCTGAGACACTGTTTCAAGACCAAACCCCCGACGCGGAAACAGGATGCTCAAGATGATGGTCTCAGATTTGAAATACTGATCTTCCTTCGGCCACTTCACACTCTGCCGTGAACTGCTCTAGGGAAAGCTAGAGGCCAAGATCTGATGAAGCCAAAACAACCACTTTGTCTGCAAAAGACAGAGGCTAGATCACAAGGTGATCAGAACAGTTCCCCTTAAAGGGTTAGGGTTAGGGCTAACCCTAACCCTAACCCACTATTTTCTAGAAGTAAAAAATATACATTTTGCTTGTCAAGATTCTTGACAAGCAAAATGTATATTTTTTACTTCAAGAAAATAGTACAAATAAAGTTTCTGGATGGTTTGGTTGTTTTGTGACAAAATCTGGAAAACTTTAAGCAGAATTAACAGTTTCGAAAATGTTTCATGAAAATCTTTTAAATTACACAAAATTAAATAAGGCTTTGACATGACACATTAATATAAGATGATGTTTTACATGACACAACCATAACTAAACAGTAGCAATGGGGTTGCTTTACTTTGCTCTATAAACTGACTTTGTAGGGAAGAGTTAATTCCTTCACCAGCTCATTGCCCTGCCTGTCCATCTGCTCAGCAGCGCAGTTCAAAGCAGTCCAGATCTTTTCCCCTTTCTCTTTTCCATGCACTGACATTTTTATCCTCCCATTAAAACTTTTAAGGGCCTATTATCTAAGAGGAAGGAATGCTGCTTTAATAGTGTGGTGGCTCCATTCTTGGGCCCCTTCTTTTCATCGTGTATCCACGCAACTCTTGGTGGCGGCTTAAAGTTCTTCTGCAAAGAGGGGACTGTCTCCACTATGACCTGCATGATAGCAGATCAGCTCAGACCATGACCCATCTTTTCTCCAGCCCATGCACTCAAAACCCTTCACATGCCTTCCACTACTCCAGTTACATTGTTTCAATTTCCCTTCTACATTGTTCCCAGATTTAAGAGATCTTGTAGCTCAACTCTAAGGAACTCATGTGTTTCTTGGTTCTTTTGTTGGTGGATAGCAGGACTTGCTGTTTTATCTGTTGTTAGTTGTTTTTTGGTTTTTTTGCTCTTCCTTAGTTTCTAGCTCCATTTTCTAATTTGTGCCTTGATGATAAAAGCTTTTTCTTCACATGCAGAAATTTGCTAGGAGAAAACCTAGACAGAGAATGTAGCTTCAGCATGAAACATGCATTTGTGGAAAATTCATTGTGGCAGGACACAGATGCTTTATTGAATTAATTATTTTGTTTCATTCAATATAGACTGGCATAGTTGTAACAGAGCAAGAAAACGTAAATCTCTCTTTTAGTGAGGTTTAGGTCCAATTTATTTTCTCAAAGACTTGGAGTTTGAATTTAAATAAACATCATCTGTGCTGTCAGTTTTTTAATTTTATTTTACAGTGTTTCATCTAACCTGAAGTAATATTATTTTAGGAGTAAACAATGCAGAGTCCTGTAATAAATATAATAGACAATCTGTAAAGGGAGCAGAAGAGTGCTATAGTATATAAGACTTGAAGTCTATCACCAAATCTATGTGGCTAAAAACAGACAATAAAAAGCTAAAAATCATTTTTAACTTGGGATTTTCAAAGGATGCACTGTGCTATCTTTTGGGAAACAAAGCACTTATAAAAGTTTTACTTTTTTCTTGCTTTTTCAAACAAACATAAATTTTCTTTTTGACAGAGTGACTGATTTTAACAAAATTATTAAGTAAAGTTTAAACAAATTGAAATCATTAAATGAAAATATAATATCAAAAGTAGATGATTGCATAAATATTCACCTCCTTTAAGTCAGTATTTAATAGATGAACCTTTGGCTGCAATTACATCATGGAGCTATTGTGAATGAGTCTCAATCAGACTTGCACATTTGGATCCAGCAATGTTACTGCATTCTTCCTTACAAAACTATTCAAACTGTCAGGTTTGGGAATTCGGCTTTCTGCAGCCATTTTTAAGTTCACTTACAAACTTTTTATGGAATCGATGTCTTGGTTTTGAACAGGCCTCTCCAACGCATCCACATTGCTGTCTTCAAACCACTATGTAGGTTTAGTTGGATATGCTGGAAAAATGTTCTCTCCAAAGCTCTAATTCTCTTGCAGATGGAAAAAAATGGTCTTCCAGGATTTCTCTATATTATTTTGCATTCTAGCACCTGCTAGTAAGAAATATTGTCACAAAATGATGCTGCCACTACCTTGCTTCACAGTGGGGATAGTGTATTCATGATTGTTTAGCATTTACCAAACATAGCACCTTATATGTTAGCCAAATGGTTTTATTTTGGTCTCATCCGACAAAAATACGGTCCTACAGCTGACCATGGAGTACCTTTGTGCCTTTTGGCAAACTACGCATTAGCCTTGATATGACTTTTCTTCTACAGTTGCTTTCCTATTGCCTCTCTCACATAAAACTCAGACTAGCACCGATTTGAAATTTAAAGTGGGGCAATATTTATATAATATGTCATTTTTATATCATAATTTTTGAGTAATCTGTTTTTAACTTTAATGTTAAAGTTTTTTGTAATTCATTTTCATCATGACGGATTTCTAAAACCAAGAATATGGTGAAACATCCAACGGGGTGAATATGTCTTATAGACAGTGTACCTTTCACTTTTTCTCTTTGAAACAAGCTTCTTAGTAGAATGAATACCTAAATCTTCCAGGGTTACTTGAAAAGTATGACTGTAATATAAGAAGCCCAACTAAGCACTACCTGCAGATTCCTATGGCTACTACATTATGGTTACGAATCTGTTTTTTTCTGGTAAGCTAATATAAAACCAAAATTCATTCATTCAAATCAGTCCCCTTTAATGAAAAGCAAACTGTGAACCTATTACCAAGTAAGCAAACAGTTTGTATCTGCATCTTCCACTGTTTTAATGGGCCAAAGCTACACTGCATTCTGAAGTCGAGGCTGCAAAGAAAACCTCAGACTACAGAAAATAATGTTTTATGGATAGATGAATCGACAAACACAACACCAAAACATCATTTTATATTAATTATTAAGTTAAAAATAAAAATAAACTAATTTGCCTCAAATATTGTTTTACAAACTCTCCTAGGTAAGGTTAAACCAGTCTAAAGTCTGCACTTGTTCAGACTTGACCACATTTTTCCCTCTCTTCTTCTGACAGGATTGTCCTTGATCCCTTTTGTTTCATTTTTTTTTTTTTGGGATCTTACCAGGTTTAATACCACACCTTTAAAGAAATTCTCATTATCTTGTTGGAATGTCAGGCTGAATCCTAAAGTAAATGGAGATTGTGGTGAGATGTTGCTTGGCTAATAAACACAATTGTAAAGTGTGCTTTCTTGGCCCATGGGGCATTCAAGGGCAAATTTGGGCTGGGAAATGTGCATAATGAATGTCAGCGTGGCATTACAAAAAGAAAAAGACCAGTGTGTTAGGATTCTAGTAGGGTTGTTCATTCGATGTCATGTCATGCAGTTACTCCTGCGGATTAAGTTGAAGTTTCATTAATTTAATGACAAACACAATTTTAGCCCCGTTCAAGAACATCTATTTATTTAGGTATAAAAATAAGTAAAGGAAACTTAGGGGTAAATTGAATAAGTGCCTATAGGATCAGCTTGATATTCAGTAACTAAGGTTTCTTTTACGCATTAGAAAACATTTTTCTGCTTATAAGATAAGACAAAGCATAAGGTGATAATAAACTTAAATGTATGCCACATTAAAAAATAAGGCTTTAAAAGAGATGAGATTAGGAAAATAATTCTGCTAAAGTCCATTAATTTCCATTTACATCACATGTCACCCAAGACATTACACAATAGAATTAATTTCGATCCAATCATAAAATATAACTCTGATAGTTCTTTCAGTAGGTTGTAATGAAACCTTATAGTTCACAAGTAAGACCTGTAATATGCTCACTTCTGGCAGCAGCATTACGTTTAAGTGCTTGGTTCCGAGTTCACATGCTGTGATGGGAGGACAAAGTTATGGCATGCCCTTTTATTGCAATAATCCTTTTTTTCTCCACAAGTGCCGAAACTACATGGGTTTGTTCATAGTTAAGCTCTGTGATAACTCGTATCCCTTCTGATTTGCTCTTTAGATGACATTTAAATTGGCTGTGCTCAGCTCCAATTCTATATCCTGTCCACATTTCTGAATATGAAGTGGTCTGTAATAATGGTAATATGGGTTGCTGCTTAGTAGAAGGTTTGATTGACTGATGGCATAATTTGTTTTAATTTAGCTTTTTTTCTTCTTAAAAAAACATCTTTCTGACATTAAGTAATGTGTTTCCTGACTGAATGATTGATGCATGTATTAATGTGCTTTTGGCAGACAAAAGGACCAACTGGGCCCCTCATGTTAATACTTGATGGGGTTGAAGTCTCACATGGCATGGATAGATTGGTCCTGTATTCATGTTTATATGAGGTTATGAATTCAGTTAACCACCTTCATAAGTAATTATAAATCACTTCATGCCACAGATGATTTACTTCGATCTAAAAGGACGAATGTTTCCGGTCTTAGGTGTTAATAGAGTATGAGAATAGCAACCTGGGAAGTCCACATTTTATGAAGGTAGTCATCTGACTCCCAGTATAAATTGCTGCACTTTAGACCATCAGATATGTTGATGCACATTCTGTTTAGCATGACCTTTTTCATTTAGGCGTTCATGTCTGATGGCTCTGTCGCTTTGTCAAGCATGTAAACAGCTCTGACAAGAATGTGTGAGAGGGTTGCGTAACCTTCTGATGCTTGTTGACAGACTTAAAGTGATTGACAGCTTCTCTCTCAGAAGGTCACGATTCTTGACTAGATTGGCATGAACTGAAGCAAACCAACTCAATATCAATCCAGTCAGTGTGAGTAGACATGCAGTGTCTTGCAAAAATATACTCACCTCTTCACATTAAAACCACAAAATTCTGAATATTTGATTAGAATTTTATGTGATAGACCAGAACACAATGAGGTATAATTGGGAGGTAAAATCGAAATCAAAGCAACCGACCTCCTTTAAAGTCATAGAGAATCTTTGTAAAAATAAAGCAGTTCTGCAAAGGTCTCAAGAGAAAAATGCATCATTAAGTGCAAGTAACACAGCAGAAAAGTGAAGAATAAAGTTGTGAACAAGTTTATATTGGGGTTGAGTTTAGAAAAAATAGTCCCAAGCTTTAAACTTCTCACAGAGCACTGTGTAATTTATCGTGTTGATATTGAATATTCAGTATAGCATAAGCACAACTCTGCCAAAACATGGCTATGCACCCAAACTGATTGAGTCATCTGCTGTGCAGGGTATCTGGTGAGGGCTGATGGTCTGGATGGAGTGAAAAACATTGAACAAAGACCCAAAGTTATTAGAGCAGGATGTTAGGGAGGTATAACAAATCTCACTGTTTGTGAACAGCGACAAAGAGAAACAATTTTTACATGTGATTTGTTTGAATAAGACTTAGATTGATCTTCTCAGCCATGAACACCGAAGGTAAGTTTGGCTTAAAGAAAGGAATGAAAATTTGAAAAGAAACAAATTTCGACTTTTAGGTGAGATTGTTAAGAATGGTAAAAAAAAAAATGAATAAATAACAAATCAATCACCATAAGTCACTGTTAGAGGAATGCACAGATTATGGGTCTTTTCGTGACACCATGACGTCAGAAGGTCAACAGACAAACTGTTTATTTTCATACATTTGCACAGATGTTTGAAAGAGGCAACAATCAGTGCAAAGGGCGCCGTGTAATTTATTGCATGAGGGTCTTGGATCGCATCGGCTGCTTGTTGTGTCTCTGCAATGAAATGATGTTACATTCGCCTTTTGTAAATTTGTGTTCCAATAGTTTAGTCAAATACTTACAAATGTATGTCACCCCTTTGTGAGTCATGAAAATGTGCTCTGACAGCCTTAATTTACTGGAAGTAAAGTTTGATCTCTCTCTCTGCTGGGGGAGGGGTTTTTTTATGTTCCGTGTTTCTTTTCTTTATGGGGGATTACTCCAATTAAAATTACAGGTCTATGGGATCAGCTCCTGCTGGGAGTTTTACCCTTTTCACTTGGCAGTCTTTCTTTTTATAGCCTGGAAACAGTAAACATGCTACAACAAGAACCAGTTTTTTTGTGAAGGGATACTGAGCATGTCAGTCACCAGCAGTCAGCATGCGTACACGGCTTCCTTGGGTCAGAATGCATAACAGGCATTCGAACATTTGCAGTGCACTTCTCTCGTCTCTGTGATGTTTAATGTAAACCAAACTCGTTTACTGAACGCTCCTTGGCTTTAAAATAAAAACATTTTCTACTCTTAATGGCGGCCGAGGGATAAACTTTCTCTGTGTGTCCTGCTGTTTTCTTCACAGTGCAACCAGACGGCACAAAGGAGGGGCCCACCTGCATGGACAAGAATCACGGCTGCGCACACATCTGCAGGGAAGCACAGAAGGGTGGCATCTCCTGTGAGTGTCGGCCTGGATTCCAGCTCACCCGTAACATGAAGGACTGCAAACGTAAGTTGACCCAACCCCCCTGGGGGTTGCATGCAAACATGCAAAAACGTCAGTGGGCTGCTTTATGGGCTCCTCGGGAAGAAGGTGATTGGGGTTTGGAAGCAGGCCGGTAATGGATAATCGCACTCACCGCACAAACATCTCTGACTAATCTTTTCAATGTTGTTCGTGAAGAATAAATGGAAGCATTTTTTTCTTCAAATAAGTGGGGGTCATTTACACAACTGGGGATAAGTATAGAGGTTAGTCGAAGGGGACTGTTCGGAGAGACAGCACACTGTTCCTGTTGCTGTGCAACAGAGATCCTCCTGTCAGAGCTGGGGGGTAGGGCCTGATAGGGAGTGGGGGGGTTGTCTGTGTTTGCATAAGGATTGGAGAAGTGTTATTCTATAGGTTTTAATGGCAGCTCAGGAAAAAGGCAAAAGGTGTCGGGAAAGGAGAGTCCCTCGGCTTGATTGTGCTCTTTTTCACTCTGTCATCACAGGTTTCCGCTAGAGGTTAAGCTCTGTATATGCTCTGCTACATAAATGGATTTCATAGAAATATGCAGAATTGTGATGAAAAATTGAACTCATGCTAGTAAATTTGCTTCTAAAATCTTTTGTGAAATGCTTGTAAAGAACGGAAATGCACTTAAGTCCTGCAGAATGAATTTGGCTGGTCAAGTTTCACACCAAATCTTACATTTCATTCTCAAAAAAGGTTACTTTAGAAATCAATTGTAATAAGTGCTAAACAAAAGACATATTTATTCCCTAAGATTAAAATAAAAAATCCCCTGCCTTTGGCTTCAACTAATATGCTTTCCATTGAGCTTGTAGGTTTTAGAGATACTACCAAACTCCATTGGCAGTATTAATAACATTTTTTAAATTATATAATATAATAATAATTTTGCACATATATAGACACTGTTTTCTAGGCAGTGCTTTACTCTATGTAAACTTTCCCATTTTTGCATCACCTTTTTTATAAATAATAAAGTGGTAGAATCTTAAGTATGTAGTTTTGCAAACTTCAGTTTGTATAAGAAATATTTTGAAACTTCTATTTAAGGACAACATCTTTACTTTAGTGCCGCAAGACCATAAAATTGATAGAAAGTTTGTTTACATTCTGGCACTGCTAACTTGTCAAGATGTTTACCCCTCGTTGCATCTTAAAGAGAAAAACACAAACAGTTTGCTGTTTACATTAGTAAATGACTTAAAAAGTTTTATCGTGGATTAACGCTAATAGTTATCCTTGAAAAAAAAGATTCTTATGAGTCTTTTTGTAGGTAGAGCATAATTTCTGGACAAACTCAGAGCTGTGGAGTTTCTCCATATGTTTTGTGTTGTGTGTTTTACCATTACTGGCTGTAAAATTGACATTTACATTGATAGAAAAACCGCCTAAGGCCAGAAATCAAAATATGCATTAATGATTAGGTGAGGCGGTGAGACAGTAAGAATCTTTTATCTAGGCCGATAAAATGTGTAAAAATATAAGCCTTAATTATAACAATAATATTATAATACAATTTATAGATTTAAATATACATAATCTACAAATATATACATTTGAAATGTGTATATTTAACAAATATTTATATACAACTATTCATTTGTAGATCCTCTTTAACCCAATTTTTGATGATGCAATTGTTGGTATCTTTAGGTGATGTTTTGAAATATTTGTCTTTGTTATTGATACTTTAACATTTTTTGATCAAAGTATTTTTTAACTCTTAATCTGCAATCCATGATTTAAGGTACTTGTAGCTACTTTTAAAAATAAGAAAGATAAGAGAATTAATTTCAATTATAAAATTTTAACCAGGACATGATATTGCTGGGATTTAAGGATCTTTGAAGCCATGGGAACAACTAAAAGCAGCCAGAGTTCACTGTTTATGCGATGGAGCATATGGCCCAGTGAAAGAGTTGCATGTTATTTACTTGCTCTCCACTTCCTGACAACTCCTTGCTGACTGTTAAAAAGTTGAGAAAAACTTGCGTGTGCTCCTCTTTAATTACTCCTGCCTCCTTTGATAGTGACGTGCAACTACGGCAACGGAGGCTGCCAGCACATCTGCGAGGAGACGGACCATGGGCCCAAATGTTCCTGCCACATGAAGTTTGTCCTCCACAGTGATGGAAAGACTTGTGTAGGTGAGTCATCTCATCCAAAAGCAACCACAAATGGCAGGAAATAATGCTTGTTGAATGAGGACATTACAAAGCAGCGAGCTCTGCGCTTTCACGACCAAACTAATTAACATGTAAAAGTTGTTTTAAGTGATGAAACTCAAGCTGAGAAACAGGATTCAGTAGAGTAAAGCGATATCGCTGAGCCTCTTCTAATGATCTGTGACATGCAAGGTCAAAGGGCTACCATTCGCTGTGCTCTTCTTTTACTGCTCCTTCAGTGTAACCTCCTTCCTCCTGCTTCTGCTTTCGCCTCTCCTTCACAGAATTTTTTTTTACTCGACACTGTCTTGTCTCTGTTTTTCCCAGTCAGTTTTTTTCCTCTATCAACCTTCTTTCCCTGCTTCCTGTCTGAGATTAATAACCCACCTGCTCTAACCTTCTGCTGGCATCTATCAGTGTTTGCCTCAGTTTAGTTAGGTTGAGAGAAAATCTTATCGGTTTCTGGGTCATATTGAGCCGGTCTGAAGGGTACATTTTAACCAGACAGAGCGTTTTAAAAAGAGAGGGTGGGCACAGCACTTGGTGGATGTGTTTAACCATGCAGAAGACTGCTGATATTTCAAATACAGTGATGTAGGAATAGAAATAAACCTGCTGCTAATGCAGAACCAATGTCGCAGTAAGGCCCTTGTTTTTATTGCCAGTGTCTTGCAAAAGTCTTTATATACCTTCAGCTTTTCCACATTTGGTCAGTTTACTTGACTTAAGTTGACTTGAAAGAACAACGTGGTACTGCACAACTGTGAATTGGAAAAATAAAATGTGAAAGAAATATTTGAAGGTTTGGAAACCAAAGCGGAAATGTTGTTTTAAAACCATTTTACTTCTAATAGGTCACTCATTAAAGGCCAGGGATGAAGTTGAGGATATGTTTAAATCACACTTAGGTTACAAAATAATATTTTATTTTTTCAGCATCTCACTTAACCCCACTAAAATAAATTTTGAAAGACTTTTGAGTGAGGCAGAACAATTATTTGAACGTGAAGCTTAAATATTAGAAGACAATTTTAAGGAGGAATCTAAAAACATACCTATTACTATTTTCGGTTTGAATTATTATTTTTTTAGCTAACCATAATGACCCTTTAAGGCAAAATAAATAAATAAAACAATTTTTTGTTGAGTGCAGTTGCAGCGATTAGATTTCGAATGGGTTGTGTTTGACCTCATTTGAATCAAGATGAAAGCTAGATTGATTCTGGAAGCTTCCTTTGCAGCATTGCCTGGTGACGTTGGTGCTCGGTTTCGGCAGCTGTTAAGTTTGAGATTACGGTTTGAGTGCTGCCTGATTAGTTCAGTGTTTCTGGATGCCTCTCACAACCGCAGACCTGATGAGAGCCAGACCCATGTCAAGGTCTGGTCAGCCAACCTGTCATTATTGCTGTATCCCCGTAGGCCAGGATGATACCACAAAGCTGACCTCAACCAAATTATACGTCTTTGCCAGCCGTTTTTCAGGCAGAGCAAATGCACGTTTGTTGTGCCAGATTAGGAAGCAGTCAGCCAGTTAAAATCTCTGATTTCCCCCTACAGAGTCTGGGGTTGCAGTGGTGAGAGACTCGTACTCCATGGCTGACTCGAGGGCACTCCATTTCTTACACTCTGTATTACTTAATAAAGTCTCAATAAAAACAAACACTCATATAAACCACTGATGAAAAATTTAATGGCAAAAAGGATAACGTAATCCGAAGAAGAGAAATCTGCACTGTCAAAAATAAAGAAATAAAGAAACTGTAAGATTTCCGGTTTTAAATGGTTGATTTTAAAATAAAGAACAGATATTTCAATGTTGTATGACGGCTTTAATTCAATAAGTCATCCATGTGGGGAAAAAACTGAAACAAAAAGCAAGAGGAAACTTTATATTTTACAATGAACTCTAATTTTAGTTAAAGATTCCAGATTTGAAACTCTATGGTATCTTTTATAGAACATCCCCTGCAAATATTCTCTGTTTATTTAGTTAATAACCCTCTGAGGCATTTTCTTTTCTGAGGGTTTTTGTGGGTCAGCTGATGGATTCTTCAGTTTGCTGCAGCTTTCTCATCGCTCTGTCTGTCAGCAGATATATCTATTCCGTCATTTTTTTAATCATTTGTTTTGTGGTGATTCTCCATAACCAAGGGTTGCAGGTGCATTTTCTTTATTAATGCGCAATACGTCGCTCTGCTTGAATACTCATTTTTCATTCTCCCTTTTTCCCCTCTGTTGGTGCCATGCATACTGCATCCAGAAAGCTTTTATGGATGCAACACGTAGACGATCGTCCTTCAGACAAAACATGCACAAACACAGACTCTTTGAAGTTAGACTTCTCTCTGTTTTATTCCTGATGTGTGTATCAGGAAAAGTTCAGATATCAGAGATGAGAAGCCATCATGTGGAAGCATTTACGTTGTTAGCACAGCAAATCATAAACACTCACAAATAGCAGGCAGATGCAGACCAGCTTAGGAGTTCAGTCATTTGAAAAGTCAACCATACAGTGCGAAGAAAAAAAAAAGGCACAAAGAGCACGAGATGTATCTCATAAACCAAAACCATAAATAAAAGCAGGACAATAAATATGCAGGACTTATCCTGCATACGTGCATGCATTTAAACAGAAGCATGTTAGTTGCATACATTCATAAGATAACTCATTGCTCTGGGTGGTCCGTCCTCCCATTTGCATTGCGCAGCACGCTGTCTGCAAAGCTGTTCTCGGACACTGCATGTTGGGTCAGGGAAATCTTCTCTCATCTATGCATGTCATTGGTGTTACCTACTTTACTTTTCATCCGATTCACCTGAAAAGATCAATGTGTGGATGCCATGCTTGCATTCTGAAACACATTTTGGTTTGAGCGGTAGAAAAAAACATTAATGAAACTTTTTAAAGTACAAAATAAGATAGCAACGCATTTAGATCACTATTGATTAGATGTGCAAACCAGATAAGAAAACATGATAGAGCTGCACCATATATCGCAAATGCATCATTATTTCAATTTCTCAATTATATCACAAAGAAGTAAATGTCTAAGTACCATGCACTCAGGCTCCCTATGCCAGTAGAGCTTAATGCAACATAAAAATATGTCTAAAGTGAAGAACTGTTAAGGTAGTCAACTCATTAAAAAGCTACAATGAGGTTGTTTTATTATCAAAACAGCCGGAAGAAAACTTTTCAGTAAAACCTTGTTGGTGAAACAGAAAGAAATCCTGTGGGTTTCATATTGTTCACCAATATTTCTGTCAATAGCATGTTTTCCTAATGTTGTGCAACTCCATAATGTGTCATCCAAAGCAATTAATAAATTAAGCATTTTTTTATCATGCTATAGCAACATAATTGTATTCTATTTAAATTGTATGTTAGAAAATCAACAGAAAGTTTTTTATAATTGTGAAATGGAACTAAAAGAATACATGGTTGTAACATTGTTTTGCGAAAAGAATATGGGGAGTGTCGCATGTGTAAATATTCAGTTCCCTTTTTTTACGCCCTAAAATAAATTCCAGTAGAACCAAATGGCTTCAGAAGTCACCTAATTAGGAAACAGAGTTCAACTAAGTGTATTCTGGTCCCAGTATAAATGCAACTATTCTGGGAAGGACTGTTTTTAGCAGCAGCAGACAGGACAGGGATGTGAATGTGGTGAATTTATAGCAGGATTAGTTTATAAATTAAAATCGTAAGCTTTCTACATCTTAACAAAGGTGAAAAGAAGACAACCGTTGTTACAGGAAATGTATAAGAAGTCCATTTTGCATTTTGCTGCAAGTCATGGAAGAGGCACAGCAAACATTGAAATTTTTGGTCTGCATGTAAAAGACCATGTGTGGAGAAAAACCAACTCTGCACACCACCCTAAACGCTATCCCAACATTGACACATGGTGATAGCAGTATCATGGTTTGGGGATGCTTTGTAATGCCAGAAAAGGAAGGAAAAGTAATTGGAGGAAATGTATTCTAGCATATTGTCCTAAAAAAACAGCATGAACAAAACACAGGATGAAGTATAGCTGCGGCGGCATCATGCTGTTGGAATATTTTTCCTAAGCTGGGAGTTTTGTTACAGTTAAATAGAGAATGGTAGGAATCAAATACAAAGCCAAATGGAAAGAAAAGCTGTTGAAGGCCGACTTTGAAGTAGAGACATCCCAGAAAATTTGCTGTATTGACTAAAGTGAGGGCTGAGTGCAAATGCATGGCATGCCTGTACATACAGGGTCAATGTGGATTCTAAAGTGAAGTATAATTTGAGTTATTTGAGTAAAGCACCAATGATAGATAAGTAAATAATGAAAAAGTCTGATTTTCTGTAAACCTAATATATTTTAAGATTAAAGTATATTTGGCAAAAGTCATAGAATTAGCTTTTATTGACATCAAATTAGCTGTCAAGCTTCTAATACTAATTTGGCAAAACAACCTAAAAAAAAATGTACAACTGAATCTTATGACCATAAAAGACTTAAAGACATCATAAAGCAGAAAAGACTGAGTCTGGCTGTGTCTGAGTTTCAGCTTTTGCAGCACTAACCCACACTGGATCTGTCTGTTAAGGCTCATACTAACCAGCTGACGCCTCCTCTCACACCCAAACAAGCAAAATGTCTTTTTGTCCGCAGTGTGTGAAACATTTATTTGCATGACTGCATGTTAGAGGTAACACTTTTGCCTTGAAATGTCACCCCTTTTTTTTTTTTTTTTACAGTTTCTGCAAGAAAACTGTCCTTATCACTTTTTTGTCAGGGTTTAACATTCTATATTTGCTTTCGGTTAAATCGTGACCACAGAGAGGCAGCATCTAATTTCTCACAAATATATCGAGTCATTCTGTCGTCTCCTGTTGGTATAACCAAAGATTAAAGTTAAACGATTCGATGCAGAAGAATTTTTTTTTTTTTTTATTAGTCCTGCAACCCATCAGTAATTTAATTGAATGGGTATTTATTTTTATTATTTGAAAATAATGAATCTCTCCAGGAGCTTTCGTGTGTTTGAAGTAATTGTCAGATTAACGATGTAGGAAAAACACATTTTCACACTGCCAATGGGATACTGCCACTTTGACTCAGCCTTCAACTGCCGATGCGGATGATGTGGAGGCGTTGGATATTAGGAATATTATTATTCTCTGTAAAGATAGCTGAACAAGTATTTGTTTGGTTCAAGGAAAGCGGAGAACTTGTCATGGTAGCACCAACAGAGAAGCCTAAATAAAATTTGGATCACTTTAGATACTTCGTGGGAATGATTTTTTCATGCACTAAACACAACAAACCCAAAAGAACTGAAAAAAATCTTTAGGATTTTAAATGCACAGCTGATGTTTAATAATACACAGATGTTTAATTGCAGGCGTTTGTTGTTCTCACAAATCACATACAGTGTCTTAAAGACTATCCTTTCCCAGTTAACTCAATTTTAAAGAAGAGGTGGGCTAGTCCAGTCTTCAACTGCACCCATAAACTTTATGCATTTTACTGGGATACTTTTTTAATTTCACAAATCAAAAACTTTACATTTTTTGCAAAATTGATCAAGGTCAGTAAGTTTGAGTGGAATGCCTTTGTGATAATCCATCTATATGTTGTTATAGATTATAACTTACCTTTAGGCCTGGGATTTGGCTTCTCTTCACCTCTGATCAGATTCCTGCTGTGGGAAAGTCTCCCCACAGTACGATGCCGGCACCATCGTATTTCACTTTGGTGCCTGTGCAGTTTTTAGGACAATGTGAAGTTGACTTTAAACCGCACAAAGCGTGGATGCAAACTGAAAAAGTTGACATCTGACCAGCGCTGTTCCTTTCACATGTTTGCTCCATCCTGTATAAAGCCTATGGCAAAATATAACAAAAAGGATGTTTTTTTATTTAAAAAGACTTTCTCTGTTTCACTCCTCCGTAAAGGTCTTATTTTGAATGAGGCGGCTTGTCATAGATTATAATTTGGATTTATTTAGCAGATCAAAAGAGCTGGCCATCACTACAACATGTCAATACGGTTAAACTGTATTTTATTCATCTTAATCATCTTTGGGGATAAATATAAAAATATATGCCACACATTTTTTAATTTTAGTAGTTTGAATAATAAAAAAACTACAGCATTTAAAAAAAAAATTTCATTTCACATTTATACCTTTGGTTGGGTTGGTTGATCACACACATTTTCAAATACAATATATGAACATTGTCATCTTAATGTGATGAATTGTAAAAAACAAAGTAAAAAATCAGCTGTGTGAGTAGTTTTTTAAGACACTGTATGAAGACATTCAGTTTATTGCTGTCTGTTGCTGTTATTTACGCCATATATCTAAGAAAATAGGTTTAATGAATATCTACACAACTGCTAACGGAAACAAAAGTGATTTGGAATATAGCATATATTGTTACCACACCTTTACACTGTGCAGTTCAAGTGCACAACAAACTAAAGTGTGTGTGCATGTGTGTGTGTGTGTGTGCATGCAGGGGAGAGGAGTGTCCAGTCCCAGGCAGCCCCACAGCTGTTCCCCAATGGTAAATATGTGTTTATCTGGCTCCCCTCTCTCTCTGGGGGTCTGTGGGTGTGGGGAATAGAGCAATCTAACTGAGCAGACACTGAATGGGGGGTCAATCATCCTTCTGACCTTTGACCTCTGGCTCCCCCCACCAGCTTCCTTTTCCTTCTGTGAATGCCCTATCAGTAACAGCCTGTGCCTGTTTTAAACCACACCTTTTCCAAACACAGCTGCAAACAGAGAGCCTATGACCCGCTGCAGAGAAATTATGTAAGAGAGATGTTTCAGACATGCAGCGTTTCGTACTGACACACAGGGACGCACCCAGATATTGTCTTAAAGTCACTCTGATATAAACAGATGTATTTTTTTATTGTTCTCTGCCAAAGAAAACAAAATGGTGTAATACGGGAGTTTTTACTCCATAACTTATTCTGCAGCCACAAATGTCAAGTTTATTTCAACAAATATATGCCGTCTAAAGTTTCTGCATTAAAATTTAATTTTACATTTTCCCGACTAGTTACTTAAATTTAATTCATACTGCATCATTTGGATCAGGTATAACTTAAAACCACTAAATGTTGAATTCATTGATGAATGTGCTCTGTCTACAGTGCTGTCAAAACGCTCCTGCCTTTTTTTGTAGTTTTTCTGGCTTTGTGACATTTTAATATTCTCCCAATAGTTAGTTATATTGTATAAGATAACTTGAATGCAGTTTTTCAAGGAGGATTTATTTTATCAAGGTGAAAAAGCCATCCAAGCCAATGCTTGTTCGTTAGACCATGAATTAAATTTAATTTCCTCCAATTTTGATAAGATTACTTCTGTTTCCCTATCCACACCCATAGGTGATTGCAGCTAAACCTGTATATTTAAGATCACTTTTAAAAGAATGTGTCTGACAATAGTGTCTCTTTGGCAGGTATTTCGACCATATCATTTTTATGCATATTTTATTATAGCAAGATGGAGTAATCCTGAATGCTTACTGGATTTATTAAAATCTGTCTAATGATGGAGGGTCTGGCCTAAGTAGGTCAACACCCTATATTAAGATGTAGCGAAATATAAGAAGGTTATTTCATTCAGCCAAAATTAGGCCAAAAAACGACAAATAGTCACACTCGCAAATAGTTAACACCGTCATAACGAATGCGTTAAGACTATAATGAATTCCTAAAGATCAAGTATGAGGCTTCCAGGAACCCAACATCTTCCTGCTCTGTCATATTTTATTACTGGAACCTACCTGAAGCAGATTGGAGTACCTCAGAGGTAGAACATGTTCAGTGTTCCAGAGAGACACATGGCCAAGCTACAGAAGACTGAAACCAGACTAGTATTAAAGAAGCCAAATAAAAAGTGTCTAAATTGGGGCAAAAAGTATCTGAAGACAGATTTTTTTTAAAGGTTTTATGGATTGATATCCTGGATTACACAAAACAACCCAGAACAACATCTAAAGCATTGCAGGGCTACCTTATTCTTGATTTAAACAAAAATAAGAAACAGGAAACATGCCATCCATCGGGGAGATGGAAACTGCAGCTAACCCACAAAATGTGTTTGATATATTAATGAGACAAAAACAGTTCTTTTTTGAAGGTGCTGCAGCTACTGAAATAGTTAGAACGCACATGATACGAACAATCAAACATGGTGATTGTAGATGTGATGGTCTGGAGCTTTTTTTTTTTTTTGATTTCGCATTTGCACGTCTTTTTTTCATTTTGGTCTATTTTAATTTTCTGGTTCTGCCTCCTTTCTGTTTTTGTCTGAAACAATTAGAACATTAAGTTTTGTGAGCTTTATTAAAGCGCCTTGACACTACAGAAACATTGTACAGTATGCTATTTTATGTGAAAATTGTAATGAAGAAAAAAAAACAAAAAAAAAACAGATGCAACTAAAAAGTAATCATGGCAATTTTTATGAGCAGGCCTCCTAAATAAACTGTTCAAATTAGCGAAATTAGGATTGATTTGAGAGTTTAGCAGACATCAAAAACTCTGGCATATAAAACAGAAGGTTGCCTCCCCTACGATATTTTAAAATGTGTCTTGAATTGTTCGAGTGGCAGGAATGCTTTATAACCTTCAAGTAACAGACAAATATATGTACACAGTGTTTAGGGATACATCAGCGGGGTTGTTTAGACATTTTGCAGCTTTTACTGAGTGAATTTGAGTGTTTTGTTCAATCAGACTTTGACAGAATTTTTTGAAAACTTTGAATTCAGAGCTTTTAAACCAACCTTAAATGATAGATCGACATGTGGCTGACCTCTCGATACTAAAGATTGTTGTAACTTTTGCAAACCCAGACATATTTAACTGCCTGGGTTCATAGAAACATTTCCCATGTCTGTAAAAGATTTATAATCTTAGTGGGATAAATGCTGAACTACTGAAAAGGGTGCCGTGCAAAGTCTCTTAACAATAAATATAAGACTAAATAAACTAAAAATCTCTGACTGTTAATTGAAAGTTCATGTATCATCGATAGCCTATTCAACCTCCAAAAAGGGATGTTACAATAAAATGCTACATTGATGTTTAAATATTAGAAATGTGAGGCTTGCAAGGGTGATGGTTTCCCTCCAAACAAACATTTCTTAACCACTTTTAATTATCACACATTAAAGGTTGACTTATCCATTTTTCTTACATTACAGACGATGCTGCGCTGCTGTAAACATGTAAAAAATATTTATGCTTTCAGTAATAGTGGAAAGAGCGTACATAGCATGTGTTTGTAAAGACAGGTGATTGAATAACCTCTTTGCAACCACTTTGAAACCTTCATTTTACTGGCTTGTCCGTAACATCTCATGACCTATTTGAAGAAATTGATCAGATACATTTTAACTTATTATGTATTATATTTATTTAAAAAGTAAGAAAATTCCACCTTACATAATTATGCTTATGATTTGGAGAAATAGGTTACTTTTGGATGCAACAGTTGCAACGTTGATAAACTCTAGTAAATATGTGTGTGTTAATAGGATTCAGGTTTAGTTTAAGACCTGGACTTTTAAAATGTAATATGCAAGAACTCATGTTTACCATACGGTCTAAAGTATACCCTAATAAAACTCATTAACTTACATGTTTGTGGTATTTTCTAATGGTCCAGATTCTTTAATCGAGTACTTTTTTTTTTTTGTGGAAAAATACTTAAATGGTGGAATCTAAAGTCCGGCACCCTGACAGTGGGCTCATTTTATATTATCATGACTGCAAAATTTAAGTTTTATTAGGCAATAACCTGATTTATAACCCCAGCTCACAACAACAGTAACTGATGTCCTGTTTGTGGACGCATTAGCACATAAAGTGAACTAGATTACCAGAAGTCCAAAACATAATCAGATTATCTTTGCTGTGTTCATGAGTCAGACCAAAGACTTCAGCTTTGTTTGTGTTTTGATATAACTGATATGAGCGAAATTAGACTTGAACTTTTTCAAACACTCTGCTGTGCTGCTCCTAAACTCCATCATCACGGCCTATTAGCTTCAGTGAGAAAGGTAATATTGCGTCCACGTCTCGGATTCACCTCATGCAAAAGATAAATCACAGAACTGAGCGAGCCTCCTCGTTTTATAAGCATGTATTATCGTGTCCAACACAGCGGAACACAATCCATTCGAGGAGTTTCATCTTTGGTTGTGAGCCAAAAAGTGATTCCTTTTGCTGAGAGCACCGAAACGCGATTGTATCAACTGAGTAGTTCAACCCGATATTTGGGATGAGATGGGTTTTCATTGAAACAGCAAAGGCAGCAGAAAGATTCACCAATAAATCTGTGGAGACGTATCGAGCCCTTATACATCAAAGAGATGTACGGTTTAATTATACTATGCAATGTAGATTTGCTCTCGGAGGAGCTTCCCATTCAATGGAGGAACAATGGGAGTACATGAGGTAAAGTAACGTTTGCTACAACCGTATATACATGAACACTTCCCTACGTTCTACAGTAACACAGTCTGACCTATTTCAATATTTGGCGTCCTAGTTTCAGTGGGTTTTTCTCAGAAAAGAAACACAGGGATACATTTTTTGCATGCAGCTCTAACAAGTTTGTCTTCTGATATTCTGTGTCATGCCAAAGGCCCCAGATCTATTTTAGCCTGTTCTTCCATGTTTTGTTTTGTTGTTCTATGGTCTCTCTGTGTTTTCAAGGGAATATGTATATACATTTTGCAGTATTACAGCTAAAAAGTTGTATTGTGGGTATATTTGTAGGGGGGTTTATGCAATAAATTTCACATGCTACTGCATACCTGCAAACTGGAAGAAAAAGGTTAGATTTTGTTTACAAGTCACATTATTTTACTTTGCCTTTATTACTCTAGTGTACCTCAATATATTTCAATGCAACTTTCATGCTTTTCCAAGTCCAATAGTAGAAAGAGTTCATCTGGTTTTAATTTATTCTTAATCAGTGTAAATCCAGCTGTTCTGTGGAGGCCTCTGAGCTTAGTTTGAGAAGAGTAGTGAACAAAAAGCACCCTGGAAGGCAAAGGAAACAGATAAGTCTGCTGATAAGTCACCTAAACATCTACACCAAAAATAAAGCCAGAGCTAAAAGCTCAGTTTAAATCAAAGTATTGTTTATGGGTTAGAATGACCCACTTTAAATCCGAAGCTTAAGTCAGTGGAAAATCCATGGAAAGACTTAACATTTTTACAGATACTCTCTTTTCTGACTGAGCTTTATCGTCTTTACAGACAAGAATGTTTCAAGATACAAGTGAGCCAAAATTATTTATGCATCAGGTTTAAAATTATTATTAGTCTACGCGCTTTTTATTTAACCTTTATTTAACTAAGTCAGCTATTAAGAGAGCCACGTATCTTTTTCACTTGCGGTTGTCACAAATAACTGATGACAAGACGCTTGTCATCATCCCTGATGTAAGTCAAGAATTACTGAAAGTAGAAATTATGTGGTTTTTGTGAGAGCATGATCACTGTCTAAACGTCTCGTATATTACTGCGGATTAGTCTGAGACCAAACACTCTGCAACATTTTTTATTGGAGAATACTTGCAGGAGTTGGCCTTCCCTTGCTTTAATTGTGTGTCCCAGCCCTGTACGTGCACCGACGTGGCTGGTGTGCTTCCAGAATACACAAACGAGACGCAAACGCCAGACCGTTTGTCTGTCTCCTGCCTTTACTAAACCATAATGTTAGAAATGTTTCTTCACCCTTTTAGCACATGATTATTACAATATGATGAGACAGCCTAGTGACTTAACAGTTCAGAAAGCATGTCCCAACACTGTTTTATGTCTAGTCTGCCAACTGTCTCTGCAATTATTGAATCCACAGTACCATGTTGTAAAGTCTATCTAAAAGCTGGGATATCATACTCTATAATGACCCTTTTTCCCCTGTAAAGAAGTTCTGAGTAAATCTCTATCTTCGTTATTTATCTTGATGAAAACAGAATAAATTAGAAAATAGATTTCCATGGCAAATGGATAAATGGAAACCTCTCTAAAAAAAAAAGACACCTCAGGGAGGAACGACTCATTCCGGAGGAAAACTGTTGATTTTTGAACTCATCAGCCAAACAAACACGCCCATCCTGAGCTGCACAGAGCAGCTCCTTCAGAAGCTACTCCTCCCAGATTCATCAACAGAAGATGCCATGGCAACAACACTAACAACTGACCCAAAGAGAAACATCCCAGCTGCATCCCATGTAAAAGTGCACATCCCTTTCTCACAGGCGCACAAACATATTGAAACACCTTTAAATTAATGAAATAGAAACATTGAAGTACAGTATGTTGTGCAAAACAAACAGGAGTATTATTTTTGGTTTTTTCTTTACTTCATAACGATGAACAGTAAATTTTTAATAAGATTAGACATTGTTTAGCCCAAATAGTCATTTTCTGGAAGTATGCATTAAATTCAAAAACACAAATAGTTCAGTTTAAAATAATCTATTTAATCAATGTAATATGGAGACTATGTATATTACAATAGGCCAAGTTGGTTACAGTGATATAGAATCCAGTTTGGTCAGTTCATATTAATCTACCTCTTTCAAATTTAGTCAATCATACACCCAGATTCATGATCTACATATGCACACTCCAAATCTTTTTTTAATTACAGCGCAGTATGCTCTAATTGATTTGAACACAGATTGCCCACTGGTAAATAAAAAAAATCTCCATCCATTAAAGCTTTGTTTGTTGCATGAGTCATTGACTTTTCAGCAACTTCTTAGTCTTAGCAAACATGTGGTGGCAGAGAAGAGGAAAATACCTTTTTTTTGTTTTTTAAGATCTCCAGCAGAACCGGGCTCAGTATGAGCGGAGATCTGCTGTGAAAGATTGAGGATTAAGTGAAAAGGAAGGGAAAAAAAGAAGTATAGAATCAAGAATCAAGAATCAGTTTATTTATATAGCGCCAATTTACAACAGGTGTCGTCTCAAGGCACTTTACAAAAAATCAATTAAAATCAAGGATACATTCTAACAAATCAATTTGAAAAAGTTTCCAATCTAAGGAACCCCAGCAGATTGCATCGAGTCATTGACTTGCAGCATTCACTCCTCTGGAATCAG
>JAVLVB010000779.1:5073027-5101071 GCA_032876305.1 Orestias chungarensis | reverse complement strand
ACGTGAAGGTGAGTTTAGAAACGTCTCAGGACAGAGAATAAGGAGTAATAAGAGAGCGCGCGGAGCTAGCAGACGCTAACAGACGCTAACAGACACACGGAGCAACAACAGGAAGTGACGTCGATACGTACCACCGTCACCGTCAGCCGTCAAGGAAAAATCAAGGAAAACAGTAAGGACCTGGCGGACGATCCAAAATCCCCTTGTATAGAAGCACTGGGGTTGCTCCAAAATGGCTAAATTGTAGAAACAAACAGCTGAACATCAAACCATTTAAAAATAGTAATGGTCGTCACGGGAGAAAAGCCCGGTGGCTGAAAAACAGCTCAGGAATAACATGGCCAGGGATTCTTTTCATGAATAGACCTCAAAGTGTCATAAATATTTGAAAAATATATATAAATACAGCTAAAACTGAAATATTGCCCCCAATCTACTTCTATAAACTAAAGGAAACACCAGTAAACCTCCAGTCTGGGAGTAAAGTACTCCAGTGGGAACTTACTGAAAAAATCAGATCTCTGTTAGATCAGAACGCTTAAAAATTCAGGGGCTGATATTTATAAATAACTATTTTAAGTTATATTCTGGGGAGTTAGTATGGAAAAAACAAAATTTGCCAAAAATGTTTTAATTTCCATATGAAACTCAAGCTGAATAAACAGAAAGCTTTTCACAGGTTTCATTGGGATTCCTGTAGATAAAGTCTTACAGGAGTTCAGCCTTGAAGTAAAACCAGTTTGTTTTTTGTGCCAGTCTGGAATATCATTTTAACTTTGGTAATAATAAATGGGATATTAAAATATCCTGCTATTTGTCACAATAAGAGCAAATCTATATAGGATGTTAGATTCTAGAACCTGATCCCTGCACAAACTTTTGGTATGTAAGAATAAGACGGCATTAGGGTTTTGAGGAAACCAGGTATTATGTTGCATATTAAAAAAATAAATCATTAGTAAATATTTCCTTTTATTATTTAGTCATTTATTTAGTATTTAATGTAAATGTCATTCCAGTAATTACCATTTAGCTATTCCTATTGCTGAGTTCGGCTTGCAACGGTTTTGACCAACAAGTTGTTCATTGAATACTAATTCCTTATATGAAAGATATTTTTTTTATTCGAACAAAGAGACACATGCAGATACAAATAAAAACATTAAATCTACTATTTAGCTGTGTTAAATACATTTCGCACTGACAATATCTCTTTACTCCCTACACCCACTCCAGTTGCTTTTATAACATTCTGCTTTATCTGCTGTATTTGAGTCTTCTCTAAGTATATCTGTTTGTTTTTTTTTTCTATCTTTCTGCTTCAAAACATCTAATTAGTTTCCTGTTCCTATCATACCTTCCTGTTGACAATGTTTACACGGCGGATGATAGCGTGACTCCTAACTTCGGCTGCAATGTACCGCCACAGAAACATGCTGTTTGAATAAGTAGGTCAGGACAATGAGTTACTTTGTATTTTCATCTGACTGCTTGGTTCCTTGCAGAGACCTGTGCTGTGAACAACGGCGGCTGCGACAGTACATGTCACGATTCGGTGACAGGGGTCCGCTGCAGCTGCCCTGTTGGTTTCACTCTGCAGCCCGATCGCAAGACTTGCAAAGGTAAATCGCTCTTTGACCGCACATCAGGACGCTACACCTGTCCTGCTGTCACGAAATTAATTTCCTGCTCGTTCTGTCATCAGGCAGAATAGAACATTCATGAATAAACACCCACCAACAAACATCCTTCTCTCCTGTTAAAATTTTATGTTGTAGTTATGGTTGTAAATATTACTAGATCTGACCTTTTAGGCACTTACCTGCCTTACCTGCAGCAGCCCGTTTGTGACCCTACAAGTATAAGCGGGTGAAGAGGTTTTTTTATTGGCAGACATTTCTACAGGTTTCCCAAAATCTGAAACTCTCAGAGCGAAAGAACAATGAAGAACAAAAAAGACGTTTTTTTTATATACTTTTAACTTTTTTTGTGTGTGAACAAATGGAAAAGTAGGATTTTGTCTACTCTCCACACCATCAATATTCTCAGCTTCCTTTAGGGACTTTTTAGTTGTCCATGTCTGAAGTGAGAAACCACTGAGTCAAAGTGGCTATTCCTCCAGTGGAGAGAGGAACATAGGTGACTGAACCCTGGAGCGGAAACACAAGCTGGTTCAGGGAAAAACACCCGTCTGACACGCTGAGTAGGCCTTTTTTGCCCTGGTGGTTCTGGTGTAGCAAAAAGAATTAGCAGCTTGCAATGACTCCGACTTCATCAAGTATCAGTTTTTACCGGGTTTTCTTCCCTGTGTTTTACTTTTTACAAAAACCTCACCAAGTTATTTTTGAGTTTTAAAATGTGTTAAAACCTTTTTCAAACTGACACCTTCACTAAAAATTCGGCTCTAATAGTATTTTATAAAAAAATATTTTTTTAGAAAACGTTCTGTATTGTTAGTTGATTCTGTTTTTTGTTTATTAAAGCTTATTAACTACAAGAAATATCAAGCTATGTCCAGTAAACCATTGACTTTTAAACCAAGCTTTCTTTGAGCAGAAACTCACAAACAAAGACTTTCTTGTTCCCAGAAGAGCAAACTTAGATGTCTGCCTGCTTTCTTTGACTTGTAACCACAGATGAACACTGATAAAACCACAGTGACTTATATTAGTTTGGTTTACGAGGAGGGGGCAAAAAGGAAAACAAAAAGAAAAAACAAATCCAGGTGGCATTGGCACAAGAAGAGAGGAACTTGCTTCAGGCAAGGCACTTCTGAAGAGGTAGTTATGAATGGAACAAGCAGGAGATTAATTCATTGATGCCATTTCTTAAGATTTTATTTCAACCAGATGATGAAGGATTCCTTGAGAAAGAATGTACCTTTGTAACGATGATTCAGAATTAATCAGTTTTGCTGTCATGAAAAAGTGTATGTAAAGAAGATAGACAATGCTGCATTTAAACTTATTGCTCTAAGTGTTCCCTATGTGTGAACTTTATTTCATTAAAGCCAAATGCAAATTGTTTTTTTGTTTTTTGTTTTGAAGTTGTTGTTGAACTGAAATTCAGCAGATAATAAAAAACTTTCATCCATTTTTTCTTTACTTGGACTTTATCTGCATCACCCTGGACACCTACTTGGAAGTGTTGCAGTGTTCAAAAGCCACACCACGCGACTCACAAACAAACGTTGTTACTTTCATCCTCCACTAACTGCTTCCCTTGCAGCTTTATCCAACACTTTCACTTGTGAATAATGATTTAAATTGCCCACTACTCATTTGGGTTTTCTATTCACAGACATCGATGAGTGCCGCCTGAACAATGGGGGGTGTGATCATGTGTGCCGAAACACTGTTGGCAGCTTCGAGTGCAGCTGCAAGAAAGGCTACAAGCTACTAACCAACGAGAGGACTTGTCAAGGTTTGTAGCTTTTTTCGTTTGAATTTTTAATTAGAGTTCCTATCCCAGAAATGTGTTTTAAACTTCTGGTTGTTTTCAGGACAACATTTTTACCTCAATAATTAAAAAATGATGATAATTTGTTATACAAGTTTGATTTTCATAGTTCATTTTACAGAAGGCATAAGTTAATAAACACCCCACCTCCATTTATTTTTAAAGAATCCTCCAAACAACAGATACCTTGCAATTCTGAACCCTTATATAGATTTGCATTAGATCATTGTTTATTTATCTGCTCTTTTTATTTTACTATTTAATCTTCGAGGTTTCCATGCTTAGTCCCACATTCATAAAGTTGTTTTCTTAATTGATAGTGGTTATTTGTAAATTCAATCTGCACTTGTTGTATGGATGGTCTCAATCTCTTTGGGGGTAAACAATAAAACTATCCTATCTTTTAATTTAGCTTAGGTTCTAAGATCATACTGTCTGGAACATGTAACTTTTAAGTTTGAAAGATGGGTATGAATATATGTTTAAATTTTTAGCATCATTGTAAAATCAAGCGTACATCCAAACAGAAAAAATGCTTTTAAAAAACAGTTCAGAAAAAAAAAGCTGACAAATTATCTGTACAAATCCAAAGGAGGAGACTGATGTCTCGTCACATAGATTTGTGGAACCCTGGCAAGACAGAGAAAAAAATATTACATAATTAATGCCAGAATAATTTAGCAATTATTTCTTGGTGATTAGAAACTTTTTTGTTTAGAATTTGTTTTGCTGCTATGTAGTAATTTACATTGACTAATAACTCTTTGTTAGTCATTCTTAATTATTTATTGTTTATTTTAGCTGGCCCAATTTTACATTTAAAAGGAATTTTCACAAAAAAGTATTCAAACTATGGTCTTTTTTTCTTTGTAGGCTTTGTTCCTTGTCTTATGTAGGGATAGTACACGACAAATGATTTTCCTTCTTAATTAAAACACATTTCATTTGATCTTATTTAACAAAGAAACAAACTTCAAGTGTTTCACTGTTTTTCTAAGCTATTTTTGGAGCATGCTGATACAGACTTTGAAATATTTTCTTGGTTTTACATTCAAGCTGCGACGTTGTTAAAAATATTATCCAAGAAAGAAAAAGATGAAAATGGTTGTTTTGATATTGCAACTCTCCAGAAGTTAATGGAGATATTCTGACTTTTTCTTGGTAAGATTAAGGGGGAACCACATAAGCGCTTTCAAAGTAACATATATATTTTAAGGTGCATCCTATTACTTGGTTTCATAAGCAGTGTGCTGCTCAGAAATATTAAAAAGGCTAGCACATTAATGGACATTAAATTATAAAGGAATTAGCTAACTCCAAAAGCTAACGCTACCAAATAAAGAGTTAATTGACTGTTCTATGAAGGCCAACAGCTTTTGTAGTTTGGTGGTTTGTTAAATAAATATATATGTTTTACAGATGCAACAAAGACAGAAAAACTATCCTCCTTAGTTGAGTAGAGCTTATTTACAGCAGAGTTAATATAGTTTGATCTATTTACTAGAGATGCACCGATACCGACACTGGTATCGGGTATCGGTCCAATACCGGGCATAAGTACCCTACTCGTACTCATAAAATTGCCACCGATACCACGAGACCGATACCACCCGCGGCGCTACTATTGGGCCTGGGTGGCCCTTATGGCGTGATCTCTGTGCCACTAGGTCCGCGGGCACAGAGCCACCTGAAGGAGCAACGACTGCAAGCGTGTGCGCATGAATACCAGGTAAGCGCACCCGCTCAAAGGTGCCCGGACACGCGCTCAACTTGGACAAACTGCCCGCCCGTGTTCGGCTCCACGCCCGCAACCGCAACCCTACATTATATGCAAATGAGCCGCGCTCCCAGCTAATCAAAGACTGGCCATTTTCATCCAATTAAATTCCTTCCAAATACACAAAGATGATTCATACTCCCAGACTTAGCAGAGCCGCGAGTGCAGATACAGAGCCGAGCGCGAGCTGAGCGGGCGAGCGAGCAAGCAGTTTGTCAGAGTCGAGCGCGAGCCTGAGGAACCGATGAGCGAGCGCGCCTGAGATTCACACACACACGCCCACAACCATTGGTCCCCCAGACATCTCCGCGCCCGCAAACCTGGCGGCACAGAAACCACGGCAACACTGAGTCACTGTCCTCAGTACCGCCAAAAAGCATTTCAGTATTTGACAATTTGTTACATTTGTGTTTGTATGTTTGCACATAATAGGGAATGTTGTTCAAATTACAATATCTGTGTAAAAATACAAAAAATCCAAAGTAATTATATGTGTAATGCCGTAAGTACTCTGTATCGGTGAGTAATCAAATGCAAGTACTCGTATACTACTCATTTTGGAATAAAGTGGTATTGCTGCATCGCTACTATTTACCTACAATTACGAGACCATAATCTATTCTAACTTTTCAGAAAACTATTGATTATGTCAAATAAGCAACAATAATGTTGTAACAATGACTAGGTAATCATTAACATGTTATTTGTATGGTAATATACTAATTGTTTCCCTTAAAAAAACTAAACAACATTAATGATAATACCAAACTTGTTTCCTTCTACAAAATGTGCTGTAAAATATTTTTCTGTCTGCAAATATACCAAATGTTGATATTTCTGACTTTTTTTTTTTTTTTTTACTTTTGATCGTAGTTGTTGCTCAGCAGTAGACTGGTCATCTAGCTGGAGGAGAAAAAAGGGTTTATCTTGGCTGGGCGTAGGATTCTTTTTTCTTACATTATGGGTCCAGTTCTAAAACCTCCACAAAGTTTTGAAATGAATCAGTCACTAGAAAACCTTGTGTTGAAAAGAAACAGGCAAGCTTGAAATGTGGAGCAGATCTTAGATTCAGTCCAAACGGAAAAACGGATGTCTTTTTTTCTGCCTTCTCCTCATTGATGTGGTTGATCAGTACTCAGCCTGGTTTGCATCAGTGTCAGCCAGTGGGTTTACAGCTGGTGCTCTTAATCACACCACTCTCTGCACAGTACTTTACCATCTCATGTGGTCAATAAAAAAAAACAACAAATGTTTTTTTTCACATGCCTTTCTTTCAATTATTTGGTGCCAAGAAATGTAAAGTTTATTTAGCCACAATAACACAGAAAAGTGAGAAAATGTGGCCCTTTATCGGTAGGAATGTAAATCACGGCTTGTTTCCTGTGGCACCGTGCCATTAAGGAGTCAGTCTTACACTGTTTGGGTGCACAGGGTCAGTGTTGGAACACGGCTGTCCTTGTTTGGTTCTGCGTGTTTTTGTCTGGAGACAGGGGTTGTGATAAAGCTCACCTTGTGTTGAGTGAGGTGCTCCCAGCTTCAAACACACACTCCCCAGTGCTGAGTCACCTGTCAGCCTCTTAACCCCTCATCTCATTCCGATCATGTTTTCTCTCTTCTTGGAATGATTGAAAGAAAAGAGAAAAAGGCTGCAGTTCCTCTCGATAAAGATTACATTTTATTCCCATTGGTTTTACCATAATTAATGCAGCCGCCACAAGATTCTCGCCACAGGATGAATTCTGAAATTCATAATTTCAGAATATGGCACGTTTATGATTCAAATGATGGCATAAAGAAAAAAGGCTTATTAGAATGTACACAGCGGTGTTCTTCATTTAGATTGTGGGGTGAGTTTGAAAACCATTCCAACTGCACAAATTGCTTAACCTTATCTTTCAATTAAATTAATCTTATTTCTTTTTTGTGTGTTGTGCTTACATTTCAATCTTTCATGTTTGTGGGGAAAAAAACTTTGAACAGCGAAAGTTGTGCTTTTCTTTTTTATTTAGCCCACTGTTTTCTCGTTCCCTGAAGGAAAATTCAACAATCCATTTTCTATTTGTTCATCTGCTTTAACTTTTTGCGGGGTCAAGTGGGGGATGAATGAAACTACTGAGACAAAATTAATCTAATATGAATATTGTCAGGCTGTTATAGAAAGCCTGAGTAATCACAAAGAAGGCATGCATGCAAAGGGAGAGCATGCAGCATCTATTCACAATGGTGCTAACAGTGCTAACAGCTGCAGCCTAAATAAAATAAAGTCTAGCTACCTACCGTCAGAAGCTGCTTGCTGTTAAATAAAGTTTTTTTGTCAAAATAATTAAACCAGACTAATATGCATCAACGTGGTTTGTCTAAGTGTTGAAACAGATTTTTCAATAACTTTCCTGATGAACGGTTCACTAAACAGCCCTTCCTTTCAGATTATAGTACTAGGGAAGCCAATCAGAGTTACAGGGGAGATCAACTTGAAATTTCTTCTTTGAGATAAATAATGTTATTTGAATTGCCAATAGTTGTAGAGCAAACCAGTTGAAGGGTGAAAAAACTTGAGACCGGGTCAAAGGGTCACCCTCCAGTACGACAGTAATCCTAAAAGTAAAGCAGGAGCCACAACGAATAGTCTGGATCAATGTTCTCTGAACATTTATGTGTTAGGCTCAGGTAATGTTTAGATTTTAAATTCATATTGAGAATGTATTGTAAGAATGAAGAACTTTTCAGAGTGTACCTCATCCCTTACCCAGTGACCACTGGACACGCATCAGTGACCCTGCAAGGAGAAGCGGGGGGATGGTTAAATAAATAGATGAATGGACAGACAGATAAACAAGCAAGCATGAAATTACTGTCCCCAAGGTATTGTTCCTGTTCATTTTGAAGAGGACAGAAAGGTTGTGTGGGTCATGAATGACAAAGTAAAAAGCACTCCTAAAAGCCTTTAGTTGTACTGTTTAGGACATACAGCATACAATGCTGCTAAATTAACAAGATGCCTGCCTCTATATCAAATCTGAAGAAAAACAATTCCACTGTACCTACGTCCTGCTGAGGTCTCAGAAGACTTAGAAACCTTTCACATATTTCAGTGAATTCAGACATCAAACTTGTCCTTCATTTTACCCTTTTTGCTTGGCTGCTTGGCTCCTTTCTTTTGGCGACTGGGGCATTTGTCACAGCGTGCAGCACAGCAGCACGGCTGGGCATGCTCTGTGCCGTCACAAACCATCACCACATGTTGCAAGCCATTTGAAACAGGGGTTTTCAGAGAGCAGTAGAGCGATCATCATGTTCTGCAAGGCCCATTAACGCATTCAGATCTCGGGCTTTTTCTTTTTTTTTTTCAAAGACACATTCTAAAACCTGAGGGTTTTCTGAAATATTTAAAAGTATCCATTCAAACCTTTCTTTGGCCTTGGAAGAAACAACAAACTAAAAAATGTTTAAAAGGTCAAACCTCTGACTTTGCCTTTTATTTTGATATTAAAAAAGAACCAACGAGCTAACAAGGAAACTCTTGCATCCATCTCCCTAGCAATCAGTTTCATTTGAGGAATCTGTTGGTAGCTTAAGACTTGATGGGAACTTTAAAAAGTTCTGTGCCCGTCATAGTGTTTCCTTGGAAGGAAAACCCTTATAAGAAGTATTCAAGAAACCTTTTGATCATGTAACACTCTTTGTTGCAACAATGTTGTAGCTCTACAATGAGATCCCCGGAATGGATCCCTTTCAGTTATGTCTTTAGTGAAATCCAGCCACCATACAAAGGAAGCTCAATTCAACAGCTTGGGCATGACAATTTCATTCTGTATTTTAAAGGATGACAGACTTGCAGCTTTCTGATGAGGCAAAGGATAATTGTTTATTTGTTAGTGGCTTTTGGCATTATACCATTATGGCATCTATGGCATAGTACCAATGGTGAAGCAATTGTTTTCCAAGGTGAAAAGAGGAAATAAATATCATGTGCAAAATGAAACTATGCACCTTAAAAAAGTCTTCACTGCAAGTGCGTGTTTAATATTAAGTTATACGTGAAACATTTTAATGCACACAGGAATCCTGATTGGTGCCTAATGTTACTTGGTTATTGTATCTTGCGGTAGGCTACGTACATGCTGACAGGTTTGCTGTAATGACTCCCAACATTGCTCATAAAACTTGGTATTGATGGACACTTGGTGCATACGAGCTTTGCAACAAAGAGCAAGACATACTAGAAAAAAAACAACCAAGGTCTCTAGTCAGTCTGATAGATTACAGTCTGTAGTGGTTTGTGAATTATCAAGGTTATTTTCACAATAAAGCAGTGACTTCTTGTCACCTTGAAGTTTTGAGGTATAAAACCTAAACTCCAGGTTTATCTTATGTTGAGAAGTCGCTGTGAACCTTTTTTTGTCAAGCGTGATCCTGGTCTGTAAGTCAGGATGAGACATGCATCTTAACCTCCCGTCAACATTCCTTTAGTTTTAAGTCCTGATCCATATATGATGGGACATAAAAAGAAAAAAATGTTTTTCAGTTAATGAACTTGATGTTCTCTGAACAAAGAAAATTAATTTATTTCTTTTCACGTTTACCAAAACAATTGTGAGACATACCAGAAAACTAGGATGGATGGAAACTTGTTTTCAGCAGCCTTGTAAATTAGACTTGTAGGAATTGTCAACACTCTGGAGCAATGCTAAACTATGTAATAATAAGTTACAGATTCCCTTGTGGCGTCAATGTTGCAATAAGAAACCTTTTAAGGATAAACCCAGTCACGATGATTATTTTCCATTGGGATTTAGAGTGAAGTTTATGCTTAATTTGCCAAAAACAAACACTTTTGCAATGCAGCAAATTGTGTATGCCAACAAGAAGCGCCATCAGGACTCCAGACGGCATCAGCAATCAGTGAGAGCTCTCTGTGGTGTAGTTGTGCAACAAGTACATTAAAATAATTTTATTTTGACTTTATCTTAGCTTAGTCCTTAAATTACAGCTGCCAATTCTTTTGCCGTATGTGTCTATTAGCTGTTAACTTTCGAGAGATAGTCCAGTCTTTATGAATTTGTGTTGGTTCTGTGTATAACCTAAGTTAAATGCACTAAAGATTGTAGTCGTGACAAAATGCGCAAAGTTCATTAAGTGTGGATACTTCTGCAGTAGTAATTCCTTTGTCATCTGGTTGATGGCACCTGGGGCTATCTAGAAAGGAGGTTTACACATAGCAGATGAAAGCATAATATGCCTGGGAAAGTCCTGGTAATCTTTAATAAACAAGCCAATTTGACATCACGGAAAGTTGTGTCAAACCCTTGTTTTCTCCCAGCATGTGGTGCCTGAACTTGGCACAGACTGGTACTGACATTAAAGCAGAACGTCATCAGAAATTGTAATGGCGTGCAGGCTTATGAAAGTCTACCAACGGACTGCAAGACGCTTCCTGAGTCTACCACTGAAAGCTAACTCGTAGTTTACACCATTCATTCCGCATCACACTCCTTTTCTGATCTTAGATTGATACATTGGTTACAAAGGGGAGATTATTGTCAGGTTCAGCTTCAGAAGCAGACATTCTACTGGCGATATGTAGACAGGACTACAGAAGATACAGCAAACACTGATTAATCTGCTTTTTTTTAATACTTGCTTGGTCTATCTTTCTGTCTTCACAGATATTGATGAATGCTCCTTTGACCGTACTTGCGACCACTTCTGTGTCAACTCCGCTGGCAGCTTCCAGTGTCTCTGTAATAAAGGCTATGTCCTGTATGGCCTGGCCCATTGTGGAGGTAAGGCAAAGGGACAGTTTGGGACTTCTTGTCTGCATACCAAGTACATTTTTTTTTAAATGCATGATAAAACGAAAAATATTATTCACATAGGGAATTTAATATTTATATAAAATGAACATACATAATTACATTTCAAATAATAATTTACTAATTATTTTCTTTTTAAATATGTTTTTGCTTTGTACCATATTTTAGAAATAGCTGTTTGACAAAGATGGAAAATCAAGGCCAGTCTGGATTTACCTAGTTAATTTTAGGATGCTAATATGTAAGCTGCTTTGAGCATTTTCCACCCACTGTCAAAGCATTTTGATTTTGATGGTCCCGACTTTCCATGACTGTCTTCTGGGTTTGATAATAGCTAAAATTGTGAAGGGCATGTTTAAACTTTATCTAACAGTTTTTTTTGCTGTTGGACTGCAGCTGGATTGCCTCGCAATCAGATGAAAGGTTCATGAGATCCATTCCACAGAGAGGAAGCTTTATTAGCTGTCAGCTCTGGGAATAAATGCCCCTTTGAATTGGATTTACGATTCTTTCTCTCACCTGATGGACGCCAATCCGGGCGGACTGAGCTGCTGAGAGGAATAAAGATGCTCTGCCGTAAATGGCTCTCCAAGCCATTGTTGAACAAACAGTTGATGAATGATTAGCCCTCGCTTTTCAGTGCTGCTATCAGAACTGTTAGATAACCCCGAAGATTTATTTTGCTCCTAGTTGTACTGCTCTCATTTCTCGCCATGACTAAGGTTATGTTATTCCCTTTGCAGTTCATGAGCTGAAATACAGCAGTACAGGAGAGCCTTGATCTGTGTTTAACAGTAATCACCATTAATAGACCCAATTAGGTCAGTGACCTTCTGTCAGGAATTTCACTAAAATGTGTCAAGTTTCCCTTTGTAATGTATGGATGTAGATTCATAGACCAAACATTGCTCTATGAAGTAGCATTTTTATGCTTTGCCAGAAATTCTCACCTGAATTTAAATCTGAACTGTCTTATTAACATATGTATATGCTTTGATCTAAATCATCTCATTCCTTTTTCCAATCGTTGCTTCTCTGTTCCTGCTGAAAAAAACCTCCACACAGAATATTGCTGGGTTTTTGGTTGCTTTTTGGTTGCCAGTCTTTTGTTGGGTAACTGATAGTTGTTCTGAAGAGATTTCCACTTCATACCATGACATGTTTCGTCTGCAGATTTTCAGGACACCTTTCTCATTTTAATTGATGGATTGAACACTGCTATGTATGTACAAAGAATTAGAAAAAAAATATTTCTAATTAAAATGCACCGTTAAACCTCTCCACATTTTATCCATGGCCTGTCAGGTGTGTTCCTTGGTCTTTACTGGGGTAATTGTTTACTAATCTTTTTTACTAAGAAATTACAAACAGCTTTATTTATAATCAGATTAAATTCATTTACCAATCAGTAGCTTTCTTAAAAGATTTGGTTGCACCTAATGTTTCTACAACTATTGGAGTAAAGTGGCCCGAATACAATATGTCAATAAAATACTTTGAAGTTTGTGGTTGTAACATAACAGCATGTGAACATTTTTGAGTGCGACTAATGCATTTTTCTAAGCTCTTCGATTTTTTTGGTTGTCTAACAAATCTCAAATAAGACTTTTCCACTTTAAGAAGCTTTTACCCTTTCTAACAGTCCCCCTCAAAGTCCAAGTGGGATTGAGAACAGCTTCAAAATATTCTCCCCACTGACTCAAGGCATACCCAGTGGAGATCAGTTGCACACATTTCCCACTATAAACCCTGTTATTGGTGCACTGGTTACCCTTCTTGAGACAACACATATCCAACTAGAACCACCTTGAAGCATTGCAGGAGTAGTTCTTTATGGACTCACCAACTCCTCCCATCCCCGAGACCATCTGAGCCACATTCTACTTCGAATACCATTCACAAGTCAAAAACACCTGAAAGAAGTCCTTTCATTTGACAGCACCCTCTAACTTATTGAAGTTAACTTCTCATCCAGAGACCCCCTATTTCTTGTGCATTGCTGTCTAAATGTCAATTTGTCAATTTTACTCTGGAGTTTTTTTTTCTCTCATGGCTCATCTTAACACTGATGAACATCTACAGAGGTCGTAAGAATTATTATACCGGAGAATTTGAGGATAAAAGATGTCTGGTAGATGAGCTCCTCTTCCATCAGATATTCATTAAAGGTCTTTGTCCTTTAAATTGAGTGCTTTGATGCGAAGGATGAACAGCACATCCCTCACAACGTTTTCAAGCCACTCTGCCTGTTGATGAAATCATCATCTCCTTCAGAGAGCGAAGCTGCAATGCAGGCTGTTTTTATCTTTTTGGGGTAAATAATTAAATGAGACAAGGAGGAGCTTTTCATATCAGCAAGCCAGATTATCAATCACTGCTATTATCTCTGTCTTTTTCCATATGTGTGCACCACTTGTCCGCGTCCTGCTTAAAGAACTCGGCTTTGCTCGGTGAGAGCCAGACTCCATCTGGATCCCTGGTGCTTTTTGTGGTTTTAGCTCAGCATGTGTTTGAAAAGGTGATTATAATTTACTGCTTACCACAAGCCTTCCTCCCCAAAGAGCCTGAAAACTTGTGACCATGAAATTGAATGTGGGTGACATCAAAACAAGAATTCACTTCTGTTTACACTCAAACACATTAATCTGCCCTGCATGCAAAAAACGAGGACGACCAAATACAAATCCTTACAACTGCAATAAGCCTTATGTTGTACAAGATCTTCTGCTCTAGTTGTATTGTTACTCCATACTTGTACTTTTTTATTTTTTTTCATTCTTTAACTCGCCTCTTCTAAGAGCCAATTGTGCCTGTTTGGTCAAATCTGTCATTCTTGTTCATAAAACGTTTCTGTCACCACATCTTTTCACAGACATAGATGAGTGCAGTATAAATCGTGGAGGCTGTAAATACGGCTGCATCAACTCTTTAGGGAGCTATGAGTGCAACTGTCCACCTGGATATAAACTTCACTGGAACAAAAAGGATTGCGTTGGTATGTGACAACAGTGTCCCCGTGTGGCTAGGTTAGAAACATGCTTTCAGTGTGCATTTACAATTTCAGCTAAATGTATTAAGCCCTTACTGCATTTTTGTTTTGTTATTTGTTTTTGTCACATACAGGCTTGCAGTTTTTTACATTTTAAAAAGTTTTACACAGTTAACATTTCAAGTGTTTTTTCCCCCCAAATTGCACAAAAAAGGCTTTATGGTAAAGTCTATTTTTATTAAATGCTTACCCTCTTTATAATACAGTACAAGCAGATGTAGGATTCAACAGTGAACCCTTTCGCTGTTATTACCTGGTTCAAATATATTTAATACGCCAACATCGCCTTTCTGCAGCCGTCATAAAGCATCTTGTTCCACATCTCATGATTAAGTGACTCTAATTCATTGATATATGGTTTGTCTGATGCAACCAGATTTTTAAAATCCCCATCCTAGATTGTTTTAATAAAGTTTTAGTCAGACAACTCTGATGGCTTCTGCAGTTTCATCCAGGATGTCTTCTGCAACCAAGCCTTGGTGGACCTTAGATATGCAAGGCGATATTGTCCTCTTTAAAGCTCTATTGAAGCTCACACCTCAGCGTCCTTACACAATATATGGCATTTGCTCAGAGGATTTCCTGATACTCGACAGAATCAATTATTTCTTACAAATGCACCAAGTTTTTAGTGTTAGAAGAAGTTGCTTCTCAGCATCACCGAACCACCATCCTGCTCCATTGTAGGCGGAATGTTCTTATCGGCATTGTTCCTCCAGCAGACGCTGTGCTGAGTTTTGTATTATTGCAGCAGCCAATTTAGAATTATGATAACTGAAACTGCAGTACATGCTGCCACCAAGTTTTCCATTAAGCCTTTTGGAGTGATTTGAGGGTTTTTGACCTCAGGACTCGAGTGCCATTGAAGGCTTCCTCTTGGTGCCATTAGGCGATAGAGACTCTGTTCCACTGACTAAACTTGTTATATATGCTTCCAGCTGAATTAATTTGTATCTTATAACAATAATCTATTCTAATTCTTAAGATTAAGATATCGTATTAACATGTAGTAAAAGGTTTAATAGTCCGTTTAGAGTGTTTTATTTTCAGCACTATGTAAATAGTGACGCCCTAATTGGTGATTTGTGAGTTGAGACCAGAAATGATTTATGAATGCTTGCTCTTATGAAGCATTCAGTTTAGGTGACTGAATGTTTCTGTCGTTACAATTGTTACTTAAGGTATAATTTAGTTTTCAATTTGGATAAAATCCTTCTGATTTTTGTTTTATATTAGCCAATTAAACAGTTCTTTTGAATTTTGTATGTTGCAAACTCCATAACAATTCTGCTTTTTTTGCTCAAAATCTTATTTGTGATAAAAGCCTCTATTTTATTCTAATTGTATTCTCTCTCTCAGAGCTGGTTAAATGTCCTCCTGGTGTTGTGGCACCAAAGGCCACCCTGACTTGCAGCAGGACTGGCAAAAAGGAGAGCTGCTCTCTTACGTGTGCTTCCAAGGCCTACTATCTGGCAGGTATATCACACTGACTCAGAGCAACAACACGAACCGGCAAACTGGAAACAATTCATGAACAGTTTATGCTTTGGAAACTTTTTCAGGGATAAATAACAGCTACTCAGTCAGCTGCGGCATCCCAATTCTCACGGGAAAGCCACATTCCAGGATCAATTCCACCATCCTTCAAGGCTGCATAGGTTTGTTATCTGTCAGTTTTTATTTAAAATCAAACGTGATATCGTGAAACTAGAAGCACCGATTTAAATCTGATTGCTGGTAGCAGCATGATGCTTCAGTTTCCTCCCACCCACCAGGCTGTGTTTGTCTGTAGAGACTTTGGCGCCTCCAGTGAAACAGAAAGCTTCTTTCAAGATTAAAAATGCCAAATGTCACCTGCATCCAAAGCTGACTGGCAGGGCCGAGGACAGGGGACGGACACTTGCAGCAGGTCAGTCTTATTTTATGTCTGTTGTTCAGTCGAGATGTTATTTCTAAGTACATTGCAATCAGGATTTATTAAGATTAGTCATTCAAGATGGAAGATATGTAGAAAGAGTCCTAATCTGATGCTAAAAGTTAACATCTCTAGAATATGTACGATTAGGAGTTAAGGAGTATTTCTCTTCTAATTGTGTATAGCTTAGTTCACTAACCACTGAAGTTGATATTTATCCCAAAAGGATTTCTCTAGAGACTTAGAGTGCTGCTTCTGTGTTTGAGCTCTGAGCTCTGTTAGTTTACCCAAACTTAAGGGAAAATAAAGAAATATTGACCAGTGTTTGAGCTTTCTAAGTGGAATGAGCAAAGCAAATCACACGGGAAAAAAAGTTCATAAAGCTAAAGATGGTGACTCTCAATCAAAAGCCAGCATTGTTTTTTTTTCTGATTATGAATGTGTAGTGCTGCTTCATCAGTTGTGTTAACATGTTCCTGCAGGAGGGGGGCAGCCTTGCAACAACTGCCAGGTAACATTTGTTAACCTTACATGTGACTCCTCCAAGAAAGCTAAAGGGCGACATGCTCGTAATCCCTCTAACAAAGGAGTAACACGCATCACTTTAGAGCTGGAGGCTGAGGTCAAACCTGGAGACACCACAGGTAAGACGCGTCAGTCCTCTGTGTTGACCCTGTCACTTGAGAGCCCAGGCAACGTGCTGCAGTCTCTAAGCATTTACAAATCACTATTTACTGACCAGGAAGCTGCAACCTAAGCTGTTTGCGGCAGCGCATGGAGAAGCAAGTGAAAACATACATTAAGGCTCTGAAGAAGTCCATCAACCAGGAACGCTTTCTCATCCGGGTTGCTGGTTTGGAGTATGAAGTGGCCCAAAAGCTTCCTCAGGCTGCCCTCATTCAAGACCACTGTGCCCCAGGATGGGAGCGGGTCGGTGGGAGATGTGGTAAGACTGGAGTGAAAACCTTAGTTTAATTTTTTTAGCGCTGTCGCATCTCTGGCATCTGTTTTTTTCATTGTTTCTTTTTTTTCCCAGTTATGTGCTTGCCAGGGACCTACTACCATGGGGGACAGGAACGCTGTGTCCAGTGTCCACCAGGCACTTTTCAGGAGAAAGAGGGTCAGCTGGCCTGTGACCTCTGCCCTGGCAGCGATGGCCATGGGGCCGTTGGAGCGCGAAACATCTCCTCCTGTGCAGGTTAATAATAATCGATATCTATCTCTGATGCTGATAGCTGATTTGTATCCAACAACTCTGTTTAATCCTTTAATCTAACACAGGCCAGTGCCCCACTGGTTACTTCTCAAGTGATGGATTCAAACCCTGCCAGCCGTGTCCTCAGGGCACCTACCAGACAGATCTGGGAAGGACACTATGCTTCCCATGTGGTGGGGGGCTGAGCACAAAGCGGGAAGGTGCCAGCTCCTTTCACGACTGTGAAGTCAAAGGTCAGATTTGTTGACAAGAAATAGTCAATTGAATTAAATCCCAGTCAGTTTATTTATATAGCGCCAGTTTACAACATGTCATCCCGATGCACTTTAAAAGAGAATTAATTTCAATACAATCATACATATAATCCAGTTCGTCCTCGTTATCAAGCCAAGTTAGTTTAGCAGCAGGATTAGGTTTTTATCACAGCAGGGAAGGACAGTGGAGAGGAAAGACTTTTAACAGAAATAACGTTGTTTTCTTCCTTCACTTCACCCTACAGTCCAGTGTTCTCCAGGTCATTACTACAACACCACCGTCCACCGCTGTATTCGCTGCCCAGTTGGGACCTATCAGACTGAGTTCAGGCAGAATTACTGCATTACCTGTCCAGGAAACACCACCTCTGACTTCGATGGAGCCACAAGTGTCTCCCAGTGCAAAAGTTAGCGGAAGCACAGAGGCTAAATGTCTACATATGCTTTCGTCGCAGCGTAACCTAACTGGCCATTGTATGTCTAGACAGGCAATGCGGTGGTGAGATGGGCGAGTTGATGGGTTATATTGAGTCACCCAACTATCCTGGTAACTACCCCGCTAACGTCGAGTGTACTTGGAACATCAACCCACCAAGCAAGCGCAAGATCCTGGTCGTGGTGCCGGAGATCTTCCTGCCCTCGGAGGACGAGTGTGGGGATGTGCTGGTTATGAGGAAGAACTGTGAGCTTTCTGTTTTATTGTCTCTTGGTTCGTTTGAGTTAAATGATCACGCGCAAATAATTTATCCGCTTCTGCGCAAGGGTCAGCGACGTCGATCACCACCTACGAGACCTGTCAGACATACGAGCGGCCCATCGCCTTCACAGCTCGCTCCAGACGTCTGTGGATAAACTTCAAGTCCAACGAGGCAAACAGTGCTAGGGGTTTCCAGATTCCTTATGTGACCTATGACGGTATGTAGCATTCAGTCTGAAAGTGAATCTGTGTAGAGAAAGCCAAAAAATTGGGTGGAGTGCAAGAAAGTTTTCTATCTTCCAAAACTCAGAGCTTTTTGAAAAATACATGCAAAAAAGTAATTTACCGTGGATCTTAAACGCCAATAAAGAGTGTCGGCTCTATTTCTCATTTTCTATCATAAGCAACCCTCTCAAATTTTTGTTTTTATCTAATCTACCAGTGTTGTGAAATAATTTAAGGCTTGACTGTACATTAAATCAAGGTTCTTCAATCTTTACCAGAGTTTGTGTTCAAATTTTTATCAAATGAAAAATAGAATTTAAATGTTAAATCCGGACAATTACGTATTTTTAAAATGTTCTTAAGCTCTTAAATTATTTGTCTTTTTTTTATGGCCAGGGAGGTATTTAAAAACCCCAAAATCGGTCATTTCAAGTCTTACAGCACGACTTAAAGAGAGTCAGATACCTGTATTGGCTTTTACAGGTGAGCTTTTCCACTGTACAGCTCACAGGAACCAAATGGGATGAAACCACAAATCCAGAAATCATATGTTTATTCTAAATGGGTTATCTCAATTTTGTGATTGGTTAAATTTATGTAAGTGAATATCTTAATCTTTTCTACAGAAAAAAAAGCTAAATTGTAGGAATTTACAGTAAGTCAGGATATCATTCACTTTATGGTCAGCGCATAAATGTTATGAGACAGTGGAGCTTCTCGTCATAACAGTGGGTTGAAATGTCAAATAGTAATACGAGTTAAAATAAGAATCTGAATTGTGGAGAACTGCTGGTAGATTATTTTAGTTAAACAGCAAATTTGTGTTATATCCATAACATGTTGCATTATTCATCCCTTGTGTTACTTTTGTGGTTTCAGAGGACTATGAGCAGCTTGTAGAAGATATTGTGCGAGATGGAAGACTGTATGCTTCGGAAAACCATCAAGAAATCCTGAAGGTCTGTACCAACTTTTTTTAAGTTTTGTTTTTTTACAGCTGACCTATGAGCTGTTGACTGATTTGATATTAATCAGAAACAAACTTTTGTCTAAGAACCTGCCTTAAGTTGAACAATACTTAATATGGTGTCACCAATTATTTAGTTTGATTTCTAAGGTCTCTTGCAAGAGTATCAATAAACCTTCTTTGTCATTACTTCCGTAAACATTATTGTATTATTTTAGGTGTTAAGTGATAAATTCATAGTACTGTAGCACAAATATGTAAAATGATTAAAAATCATTTATTTTATTTTCATTTTTTTTAAAGAAATTTTAAAAATCAGTCATTTGTAGAACTGCTTCACATCGAGAAATATGGCTTCTAGTGTTTTGGGTTGTTTCCATAAAGGAACGTGTGGAAACTAAAATTTAAGACCATCGTTTTTTCTTACATTTCTGAGCCAGACTGGGTAAAGACTGTATTTAAGTCTTGATTCTTCAATGTATTTAGATCTGGTCTTTGATTTACCCGTTCAAACGCTACGCTTTGATCTAAAACCTTTAGCTGTAGTCCTGGCTGTATCTCTGCAGCCTCTGACAGGTTTTCTTCAACCATGGTACTGTATTTTACTCTGTTTATCGTCCCTGCCCATTCTGCGCAGCTTTGATGTTCCTGCTTAAGAAAAGCTTCGGCTCCTCACAGGATCGTGTAGCCACCACCATGTTTTCGCTTGTAGATGGTGCGTTCAAGGTCTAGTCACTATTAGGTTCAACGTCTAGTCACTTTTTGTGAGTGACAGAGAAAGAGTGTATGCGTGTGCTCTATTTTTATAGTATATATGCAAAATTTCAATGTAGTAAATGTGCATGAGTGAGTCTATTGTGTTGTGTGAGACCAATATAGTTTTTCTCCTAAATGGCACCCCATAGTAAAACGACTGATTAATAATTAGGTTATTTGTGGTGTGTTTCATTCAGGATTATCAGAGTAAAGGAAGTTGGATATAAATGCATTCTACACAACTTAGCTATGATTTCTGTAAAAATATATAAAAACATTTTTAATTTTCCTGCTGCTTTATATACCCAAGAGTATCAACCCTTTTCCAAGGCGCTGGTGAATTAAGCGAGTTTGTATTAATTAATGCACAAATTTGTGTGTGACACCTGATTACATATTTTATTTTATTTTATTTTTGCAGGATAAAAAGCTGATTAAAACTCTTTTTGATGTGTTGGCCAACCCAAACCACTACTTTAAGTACACTACTCGGGAGTCCAACGAGATGCTTCCACGCTCCTTCATACGCCTCATAAGCAGCAAAGTGTCTGCATTCCTCCGGCCATACAAGTAAAAACCAGGAGCTGCTGAGATACCGAGTTGCAACACCCACCCCAGCGGCCCACGCCTTCTGCCTAATCCCTCTCCCGACATTCGCTGCCACCCATAGGCCACGACTCTTCAAGGACTTGTTAACACAAACCCTGTAAGACACTTCACTCAGCAGACCTGAGAAATGCCCAACATTTCGTAATAACACCACTTGCTATTTAGGTATATTCTGTCTGTCTCCAGGTCTGCATTCCTGCGCTCTAGCGTTTAGTGGGAATGTTGAGTATGCGAGTGGGTTTTGTTGTGTTGAACAAAGGAACCAAGCATAAGGAAAAGAAAGAAAAAAAAAGCTTATTTCAGACAGTAGGAGTGATGTTTTGTGCGTGTGGTTTGAGCCTGATAGAGCTTGTTATTGTGTTTCTCCAGTTCCTACCATTAAGTGGGACTGTTTGTGTTGTGTAACTCTGGTGCCATCTTTGGTGTCTGAGCGCTGTCCTCAAGGAGGAGCGGTTGCTTAAATCCTGAGTTTTCCAGCTCCTTTGAAGCCCGTCTGTATTTTTTTAACATTTTTTTTTGAGCTCTTAGAGCCATTTCCAACTGTTAAAACAGTTCATCCGTGTTCTGCTGTCTGTTTAGTCTGTACCTGTTTCCCAACCTTCGGGTCTTTCCTTCTGATTGTTTTTCTTTTTTTTTCCCCCAAGCCATCTTCAAAGCAGACACTAAAGTGTGGTTTGTCATTCCATTAAACACAGCGGACCTTCGTGAGATAAATGATTGTGAGAGATGGGATGGTGTGATGTCTGGTGGAAACATGCTTCAGAGAGTGAGAGTAATGTCATTAGTTGGACATTATGTTTGCTGCTTCTTTATAAAAGGTCACTTTATTTCTTCGGTCTGTTTTTCTCACATGTACTCTTCATCGTGATATTCTGTCTAGGTTTAAACAAAGGGAAGCTCAGAATTCACACTAGTTCTGTCATTTACTTACATTAATTTGATAATCTCTCAATACTCGTCTGTGGAATACAGTTATCTTGTGTTTTAATTTCGGTCTTGTAAATAGTGAAAATAAACTAGACGGGGGTTAAAGTCTTTAATCCTGATATTTAGGTCTAATACACCTTTTTCCTAGGTCCAATTGCTTCTCTTCCTCTTACGTCCCACTAGTCTCAAATCCAAAGACACCCAAAAACTCCCCAACTCACTCTTTATCCTGTCCCAATGAAAACAGCTCTTCCAAAGACCGCTCAGATTGGGCGACTTGACTAGTTTCATGCACTAGATTTGGAACCGACCGTCCCTCTTGTTTTATAAAAAGTGCAATGAAAAAAATAACTTCTACCACCCTGCTGTGACACACGAGGGTAATTGAAAAATGCGCTCTGAGCTGTGAAAATGTGTAAAATGTCTATCAAATGTCTATCAGTTCACCATGGGTAGATGTATATTAGTTTGAATAAAACAATAGGTAAATGTGAAAAAAAGTAAAAATTGATTTTAAAAACGTGACTAAACAGGGTAAAATACTTTGAGTGTAGAGAAAATTTAACACGTCTGGCTTATATAAACCTCAGAATTACTGTTTTGGGAAATCTACTCATTTGCCTTTTACAAAACTACAATAAAAAAAATAAAAGTAAAGAGTTGCGTGAATCTGTACACATTATTCCGTCACATTTTCATCTTCAGCATGTTTCCAAACAAAGATTCTTTATAAACTGCAGAAAACATTTTTTCAGAGTATGATAGCAAATAAACTCTTGAAAAACAAAAAATGTACAAAAAAACATGTTAGATTTCTATCTTTTTTTCAGGTTGTGTAGAAACCTGGTGTGCAAAAATACCATAAGTTTCATATTTGAAACTTACCTTTTAAGTCAGATAAATTGGTGTTTCTTTCTCATTGTTTTATGACCAGGCACTTCCTGAGCTCCTCACGAGTGACGTTACTTTATTCCAAGAGTTAGGAGACTAAACCCCTCAGACAGTTTCACTTGTAACATTAAATGAATGGTTAGTCAACAAGTCAGCCTAAAAATCCTATGACCGGGACATAAATACAAAAAAGGAAAACTTGCCCTTCTGTATGTATGTATGTATGTATGTATGTATTTTTCCCATTTTTGTAAATAATAAGTTTGTTAGGACGCTATATCCAATGGAGCATACTGGATGAAACAAAGGGAATATATCCTCACTGTCAAATCTGAGGGTATCGTTGGGTCAGACTTCTAATATCAGTTTGTAATTCATTCTATACACATTTTACTTTTACATCAGACAGAATATTTTCTTATTTTCAGGTGTTTTTTTTTCCCCACCAGAACAAGTTTCTTTCCTGCATCCTGTTATTGTTGTTGGTTTTGATCGAGGTGTTTGCCTTTAAAGCAATAGTTTGCTATGATGTATTGGAGTTTGATAAAGATATTTGCACTTGAAATGTTATTGCTCATGTAAAGAAATGTTTTTTTTTTGTATTGTCTTTTTAAATGAATGCAATTGGTGTTCGTTTTTTTTTTTTTTTTTTCTTGTAGCTTGTTTGTTCATGAGATGCTCACTCACCATTTAGTTTATATAATAGATGATACATTATCAGCAGGTTGGAGAAAAATATGGAAGGAACAACCGTACAGAGGGGGATCAAACAGGTTTACACTTGTTACTGTCCAAGACACTTATTGAAAATAAACATTCTGTACTTCAGCTTCTTTTTCAACGTATTTAATGTGTTAATAATGATTGTACACAGGAGCAAAACATTATAACATTGTGCATTATTAAAGGTTGATTTTATCAATAATTATGTTTAAGGCATTGCATTATATTTTGTAGAGAACATGCTTATCATAGTGTTTTTAATAAATGACTCTTCACAAAACTGTATTAAAAATTAAAATCGTAAACATTTGGCGGCAGATTACCCCCTCCTGGTTTCTGGAAAGAAAAAACAAAAAGATTAAAGATATTACTGCAAAACATTCTAAACGTTATAATAAATTAGCATCACAATAATTTTGAATATCATTTAAAATATTAGTATATCTCAGAAAGTCAAAAGCCAAACAGGTATGATGCTTGAAAATGTATTACACATAGAGTAATATGCTACAGTTTGTCTGTTTGTTTTGATGTGTATGGTGTACAGCTGATCAAGAATCAGTCTCAAGGCAAATCATAGTTATATCATTACAAATCCGTTTGAAAACGTTTCCGATCTAAGGAAGCTAAAAAAATCTAGAATGTACATCATCATAAAGTAGTTTAAGGAAAAGATCTTGCTCCAAGTGAATGAGTTTTAGTATCTCGAGGTCTTGTTCATGAATCAACCAGCATACGGATGTCAAGTCAAGAGGAACGAAAAACTCTTAGAAAGTAGATGCAAAAGAGAAAGCTGCAACCTTTTAGAGAATCGTTTAGCAAAGCCCCTGTGAGGGATCATTTCTTTGGTTTATTCAAACCAAAAATCAATCAAATTAAAAATACTTTATTTATCCCAAAGGGAAATTAAATAAATTCCTTTTGTTAAGCCACTCCTCAAGCGGTAAAAGATTCTTGAGGCTTGCTAAGGCTGTTGCTCATTGGCCCAGAAGCCGTACTGCTAATTAAAACAAAAACTATAAATTTTTGTAATTAACATAGTAAATGAAAAAAAAATTTGAAGTAAAAATGGAATTACACTAAAATTCCAAGTAACTTGAAATGCTGTATAAGTTTCCAATGTCAGATTATTTTATGTTTGCCCATGGTCATGCTAGTTTTCTATCTGGAAATTTTAGAGCCCTGTATGTTTCTGTAACATTGAAAAACACATCTAAAATAATAAGAAATGCTTTTGCCTGTATGGAATTATAAAAGCTTTGTGATTGTGAACGAGAATATTAAAAACATTCTTTCGGCGACTTCACCATTAAGTACTGCATTCCACCATTTTTGCCCCCTAGATAATTCAAATGCGATATAAACTTTAAACATTTTTACAAATTGAAACAAGATATGAAAGCATGTGTATGCATGTAAAGATGTAATTCTCCTAAAGCTTAATATCAAAGCCCATAATAAGTTATGTTTCTGTGTTCTCCGTTTCCTCTTAGAAGAATAGTGTTCCTCAAAAGACTAGGCGACGCTATACTTCAGTAAATGTGACAAAAACACTGCTGACTTCTTAGAGCTGACCCTGAGAGCAAGAGATGAGAAACGCTGACGAAGAGATCCGGATGACCACAGTGATTTACCCATTCCACACAGAAACACCTGGTTGTGTGCAAATCAGTCAGACAGAAAAATAAATATTGCTACGTTGTTTGATTCAATGTTATTTTCTTTAGTCTGTCAGCAAGATAAATCTTTAAAATGTTTACCAACATTCGGTTAAGAAGGTCCCACAAGCAAGAACGACAAGATATTCAGAAGAACATTTTATGGGTCAGATTATTGCGCCTTTCAAAGAGAATATAAAAAAATTCGAAGCATTTCATATTTTTGGTAATAAAACTAGTGCTACTTATCCTATTTCCCCAAACCTCCCCCTGCTTTGGGGAAACGCTAATTTCATTTTTCTGGAAAGTTCCAGTATCTGTTTTAATGAATATGTTATAACTTTACTTGGTTAGGCAACTTTACTCACCAGGCCTAAATCTAACATTGAAGTCTTGTTATGTGGCTCTTAATAAAGCTAACTTGATTTCCTTAGCACCCCTACAGACCCTACAGTGAAGCAGTCTTTTATAATAATAATAATCAAAAAACATTGTAAAAAACTTAGATGAATAAATCCTGGAAAAATATATTGCTCTTTGTGTAATAAATAAGTTCATTTGTTTTTCAAATTGAAATCAAAATAAAACAGTATTTTTTCAGTTATACTGTATTATGATGAAATACAGTTGTATATTAGTAATTTGTACTACAAGGACTACTTACTGGGAATACACTGTGGAAATCTTTGCAACCATTTGCCCTCCCTCCCACAGGTGACTTGTCTCGGCCCGTAAAGCACGTAGCCAGATCTGCATGTAAACGAACTGATCGTCTCCATGGGACGGTAGTCTTCCTTGTGGGAGTTAATCCAGTAGGTGTTGGGGACATTGGGTGCTGGACATGTTATAACTGTAACACGAAGGAGCCGTCGTAATTTTAGCTATTAAGAATGTGGCAAAAAAATGTAGAAACTTGTATAAAAATCTAGGACAGATCATATTAAGATTCAAGACCTTTGCAGTGTGGAGGAGATGAGCTCCACGTCCCATTCTCGGTACACCATATCTCTCTTGGCCCCACAAGGCTCCCCACTCTGCACCGATAGCGAATCACGTTCAAGTACGTGTATGGCTGCTCCTCAAAATTAGGCCTCTCTGCGTTTGTTTCCGTTGGCTCCTGGCACTCGACAACTGCAGGATATCCAACGGATGTGAGATAGCTTCAAGCTTCCCCAAACACAAACGTACGGAGTAGATGGCCATGGAAGCTGAGCTCACCTTCACAGACAGGAGGACGACCGTCCCAGCCGTCACTCAAGCAGCGCCTGGTGGCCCGTCCGACAAGTATATGCCTGATACCAGATCAAACGAAAAATACAAATGTTCAGTGATAAAAATCCTTAAGTGCAAAGAACAATACCATGTGTTTGACTCACCCCTTATCACACGCGGCTGCGGCTGTGTCACCAAACTCTACGCCCGTGTAAACAAAATGCCCGTTTGAAATCTCTCCTGCATGACCGCACAGCTTTCCTTTTGACACGACGGGATAAATTAGAGTTAACGTTACAAAGGATTTCACTGATTTCGGGATTACAGTGTTTGCAAATGTATTCAACACCTTGAAGTTCTTCCACGTTTAGCCACATTACAACATAATCGACTTGTTTGCCTAATTTAACTGGTCTGACCGTCTATTTGCTTTATCAGGAATCTTTGAATGCTTCATTTCCAAGGGCAGTTTAAGATCAGCAGAAGCTCCAAAACTTTAGCTCTGGGTCCTCGGGTGAGTTTTAGAGCCGTCGCTAACAGATAATTCTGTGAAAATTGGTCAAATTAGAAAGCTTTTTTTTTTTAATCCATAAATCAAAGGTGGAATTTGAATAACTTTGAAATATTTTCATTCTGTCGTTATACTAAATACAGCACACCACTTTCATGAGACCTTTCTCTTAAAACTTAACAAAATCATTTAGTACCTGGTGTAATATTGACACAAACATAGGGCTTAACAAAAAAAAAGAAAGGCTCTGATTTTTTTATCTAAACTTTCCTACGTTCACATTTTAGCCTCAGCGGCGTCCATTTTCCATTGTCACATGTCCGCATCCTGCCGCCACCCGCTGAAGCATATCCCACATTACAGTTGTAGTAGACTCTGTCGCCAGAAGAAAACGAGGTCATGGTGATGTACTTGTCTGCAAGGTTGGCGTTGGAGTCTCCGACAGTGAGCGGTGCATCACATCCACCTGCTGTGTATTTAAAAAAAAGAAGAGATTAAAAGTAGTGCAGGAAAATCACATGCTTTCTTAGATCTACTAGTGTATGAAAACACCAGGGTTGGATAATAGATTTTCAGCAAGTGGCGAAACTGGCAAAGTATGATATATTTGGGAGTGTCATCAGAATAAAGCCTACTTTTCCAAACCTTCCTTGCACTATTGAGAATAAAGTAGAGGTGTTGGGCAAAAGGAGGAGCATATGTGCTTACTTGATCTGCTTGATATCTCCAGAGTTTTTTCAGGGGTGGGCAAACACAGAGGGATAGGCTGCCACTGGCCATCGAGCCCGCAGGTGATCTGCTGTGCTTGTTCTGGCTGGAAACCCTTGTTACAGGTGAAGGTCAGGGTGTTTCCAACGTGGTGAACTGAAGCCTCTCCGCCTTTCTTCACCGAGTTGTTCACAGCTGGGCTTAAGCAGGTGACTTCTTTCTCTGATGAAACAATATTAGGATATTATTGCAGTTAATTAATCAATTAATCTAAGCAAAGAATGAAAACTTTTATTACACAATTAAAATAAAAGGCAGGTTTTAGACGTGTGAAATTAGTACCCAAACACACCATTGTACCCAAACACATTGTAAAACACACCATCCCCATGGTGGTGCATGGTGGTGGCAACATCAGGCTATGGGGAAGCTGTATTTCTGCAGGTACAGGGAAGTTGCTCAGAGTTAGTCTTAAGCGGTAATAAGCTAAATGGAGAAAAATCCTTGAACTTGTGGCTGGCCAAAGGTTTTCCTTTTGGCAGGAGAAGAATAATAAAACAATGGCTTCTATCAAACAGACAGTAATGGTTTACAATATATATATATATATATATATATATATATATATATATATATATATATATATATATATATATATATATATATATATATATATA
>JAVLVB010000779.1:5053158-5063988 GCA_032876305.1 Orestias chungarensis | reverse complement strand
CTTTAATTATACACAACTTGCTACCTTTTTGTAGACTTTGCAGCTTAAACTGAACTTACAGCCGAAACGAATCCAAGAGTTTAGAATATATCCGAGAACAGTTTGATTTAGCATGAACATGGAGGATTTAGCCAAGCTTGGTTGGAAATTTGACTTCTCAAAAGCAGATAAGATACTGCAGGGTGTAATGTTGGCAGGGATTCCTATAAAAAGATTCATCTTCAAGCTGTTTATCCTGTCATGATGTGATGTAGACTGCAAGACCGAGCATTTAATGTTATGTAAGGAGGATGATGGCTGAACACATACCAACGGTCTGTCCCTGTGAGTGTTGACGGCTTCCACCTTCAGATCGAACATCTCCACTTTGCATCCTAGCAGAGTCAGATTTAGAACAGATATATTACAACAAGATAAAAGAAAAAGGGAATGTGACGTTTTATTTACTTAAAAGCAGGCTAGTGACTTACCGTAAGCCACTGGGGTGAGTTTGAGGACAGTGTGCAGGGGACACTTCATGTAGGGCAGATCATCTAAGCCAGTAAAAGCACAAAATAACTGGTGAGGTAAGGCTGTGGTTTTGCTTTCTTATAAATGTTTGTGTTTTTTGTTCTCTTTTTTGAGAAGGCACACCCATGCTCTATGAGCTACACTACAATAAGTACGCTGCCATGGCCTAGATGTCCACTGGTGGGAGTGGATTCAGACAAAACAGCAGTCAGAGCAGGACCCGCCTTTCTGGTTTGTTTACTCATCTAACTGTGGCAATGCCTTCAACAGATGCCGCTTACGGGACCACTTCCGCAGCAGATTGGGGAAGCAAGCTGTCTGCGCATGATTAATCATAGTCTTGTCATCATATTCCAGTCGCCTACATAAATGAGTATAAAATGTTTGGTGGTGTCATTGGCCTTCATACAGCAAAGAACACGGCCAGGAATCGAACCGGCTGCATGAAGATTATAGCTCTTTATGGCTTACTGACACTCGCCACAAGTCGGCTAAATAGTCCATTCTTTGCAGTTTACACAATGTTGTGTCTGTGTAGTTGAAGAAGGTTCAAAACCCACAGGGATACAGAAAAACGTCATGACATATATCTAGTCTTAAAAACAAATCAGCATATCAGTAAATTCAGTAGCACCTAACGCCTCCATTAGAGCAGAGCGGTTTCTCTGCTCTAATGATACCAATTTTTATTATTAATTATTGTTATTATTATTAGGGGTGTCTCGATACACCAGCATGAACCAGACAGATTTTAATTACTTTTGTAGTGTATGTTAAAATGTTAGAAAGGGCTTAATTTAGCAATATTACTCAGACAGCAACAGTTAAAAGAAAAACAGATCCATTTAGTATCATATTCATAATATATTATTATAAAATCCTATATAAATTACAACTGAAGATGCTTTTTTTTTAAATAGTAGACAGATAGATTTGAATGGACGTTTTAAAATAGTGGCACTGATTAAACATTGAAAGGGTCTGCTTGTGTTGAAATGATGATCTCAAAGATTTTAGATAATCACAGTTTTTATTGTTTTTTGGCTGATATCCGATATAAATATCAGATAGGTACCGCCTAATTGTTATTGATTACTAATCACAATTTAGGTCAGATTTCAAAGCGGTCAAAATAAACCGGTTTGGTTTATCATTCTTCTATTTTATAAATGCCCCCCATAGTAAACTATGGTTACTATGTAAGAAGTGTCACAGTATTTGAACCATAACCACATCTATGCTTTGGTGCACATATTGCTGTCACTTTTGTTTGTCAGGTCTAAAGAATAGGAACATCAGGGCGACTTTAAATAGGAGCTTATGACAGAATGTCTCCTGGATGATTACTTTTTTATAGTGTAATATTTTAAAAGCACATATTTTATATTTTAGGGACTAAATAAAAAATGAACTATGGGCAAACCAGCAAAAAAAAAATTGCAGTTCTTTTATTTAAGTTGTACAGAGAGAAAAAAAAAGTAGCATCTTAATTTATTTCTACAGAAAAGAAGCCCTACGTACAAATTCAGCAAGACTTTTTAAAACCTTGGAAAAACCCAAATGTCATGGAAATAGTAAAACTCCTGCTTTGTTGAATAATAGATACACCCAACTAATAATGCAACAGTCTGCTTATCCTTTTCATAGAGTGATTTTTTTAGTACAGCCCTAAGTTTAGTGGGAAACAACAACAAAAAAAATCACAATGTAGACTGACGTAACCACCTAATAACCAAATCCGTTAAGGCTGTGTATAATCCAGTTATGAGTCAAGTTTAACTAAACAAAAAAAATCTGTTGATGTCTGTAAGACACCAAAATGCCGCACAATTGTTCTGCAACAATCTGGTGAGGCTTATGCACACATCTGTAAAATTAAAAATCTGTTAAATCTTAAGTGAACAGCTTCTGTGCTACTAGCAGGTGTATCTGATTTTTAAAATATACCCCAAATGCCCTGCAGCTGCAAGAAGAAGCTGTCTCAACAACTCTTAAGGAAGATGAATATAAATTTGATTCACACTTTTAATGTTTTATTTAAAAAGAAGAAAAATCCCTTCTTGATTTCCCTGTAATACTAGCTTACTTCACGATAATCAGTACTATTTGCTGTTCAATCACATAAAACAGTCACTTTTATGTTCAATTGTGTATTTTTGCATTAACAAACCTTTTTAATGAAGATGCTTCTATAAAAACGATTTAAATTTGCACAATTGGGCAACCACCGTGTGAGTCCCAGTAGTGTGAATATATATAAATATATATATATATATATATATATATATTTTTTTTTTTTTACCTGCGCCCTTGTCCAGGAAATAGGCAAGCAAACAGCGCATGACAGCCTGATGGCAGATAACCAGAACGTTGCCTTGTCGTTCCAGCTCCATGATAACCGGCTCCAGGCGTTGAACCAGGTCTTGGTATGACTGTGAGGAGCAGAAAATATGTATTTAAAGGCACCAAAACTAATAATATTTTGCCTTTAGGTGCAAATAAAGCTGCTGTTACCTCTCCACCAGGGTAGCGGTAATGATACTTGTCCTGGTCTCTCATGGCAAACTTCTCTGGGTACTTCTCCTCAATCATTGCATACGTCATCTCCTCACACACACCCTGAAACCCGACCAGCATCAGTCAGGCAGGTCTTTCTGGATGCATCTCTGCCTCCAGGTGGTTAATAAGGAACACTTACAGCATCAATTTCGTTAAGTATCTTCCATTGCTCATATGGGACACCTAGCTCTTCCGCAGTCTGGATAGTACACCTCAGCTGGCTGGTCCAGACTTTCAGATCCGACAGGCTGTGCTCTTTCACAAATGCCCTCAGCTCCACAGCAAACTGTGAAAAACGGCAAAAAACGTCGCAGATGAAAATCCGATGGAATAGAGTTTGTAAGAGCCAAATGATTGAAATAAGCAATTACTGATGTGGCAGGAGCACACGGCTTTGACACTTGGGTGGTGGGTGTGTCGAGGTGGGCGTGACCTTCACTAAGGTATGAATGGGAACCATACGGGCGCGCTGTTTTGTATGTATGAGGGAGCGGGTGTGCCGGTGGTTGTCATAATTTCTGTTGACCGTCCTGTAATGTCGTCCTTTGTTGGCACCATTGCATGGTTTAGCCTGGTCAGTATGTGTCAGTCCTGTAAAGTTTGAAGTATGGCAAAGTGGAATAAATTGATGATCGCAACAACAAAGAAGCGGCCTGGAGTGTATTTAAGCGCGCAACAGTTTTGAAATTCACAGAGTTAACCCACTACTGCCCTCTACATCACTGTTAGTTTGTCGCACGTTTAGAGTAGATTAGATGAATGTTTCCAATAGATTTACTCAAATATACAGCCCTTTTCTACAGGAGGTAGGCTTTTAAGAATGACGGATGGATGTATGGATCCATAAACCTGAAAAACATTTAAACTTGCTCAATTTCACAGGAACTTTCTTGAGAGATGGATGGCTGGACGGATAAACCACAAAGACTGAGGGATATGGGGAAAAAAATCCTGGGAATATAGATATCTTCCCATGGTTTTTTTGTTTTTAATACATATCCAGACCTGCAAAATGTTTTCATTGAAAACTTTACTTTCCTGGAGATTTCAATTGGGAGTTGGAACAGCATTTTAGTGTACTGAGACTCGAGATATACACTTAAAAACATATAAAATCACTAGTTTCTTGGAAAACAGTATATATTAGAATAATAAGAACACTCTCTTGTCTATGCTTTATATTTAAAATATGTTCATGGGTAGTTATTAACATGTTATTTTTCTTAAATACATAAGGCACCTTCTTTCCTCTGTCCGACAGGCCAGCATCGCCTCCGATGCGTCCCTCCAAATTGTGCTGGCTTTCTCCATGCCGGCAAAGGTAGATGGAGTGGGAGTGCACGTGGATGTTCATCAGGTAATAAACTATCTTACTTTGGATGTAATCCTGCACCTTGTTTACCAAGAAACGACGGCCGACATTAATGACCTTGATGAAGGACAGGTTCCTGTGGGTCACAGTTAAAAAGAATTGGGCATAAATAGCAGTCAATCGTAAATATTTACACAAACAAAGACAAGGAGAAGACACTCAAGGTTGGAAAAGGAGACATCCTGTCCTTGCTGTGTCGTCTAAAAGTATTTTGGAAACTATTTTCTGTAATCTCTTCACATGTAAACAAGAGGTAGGCGGTAGTAAGGAAGTTGACTCAGTTTACAAGTCATTGCAAACTAAGGCGTAAGGTTTGTTTAATAAAACGACATCTCCACAAGCAGGCAAACACTTCCAGTTATCAAAGAAACAATTTCAATGTGGTTCTAGGATATTAGGTACTTGGCAGAACATAAAGATCTTTTTTTTATTTTACGTTTGGAGTCACCAATTCAGAAAAGCTTCTGTTTCCACCTGGTGGACAAAGTTGCAAGTACACACACTTTTTTTTTTTTTTTTCAAACAGAAAAAGTCTTTCTACCATAAGCGCTGAAATATTGTATGATTAAAGGAGACTTGTTTTATTACTTATTAAAAATTTAACAAAAACAAAACAAAACACAAACCTAGATAGCAACTAAAAGTTATTCCATAAGCCTAAGATCTTACTTGTCATGTTTGTCTTGGTCTAAAGGTTGATAGGTCACTTTATAACACTCTATTCTCTTGAGAAAATCCTCCATGACGCTTTCTCTGTCCTTCTCAGGGTAATCTGGACTGGACACCTTCACTTCCTTTCAGGCACAAATATTCAAAAAAAGACGATTCAGATTTAGGTTTTGACACCGAAAGATTTAGGGTCTAATTAAATGCGCACATATAAATGATCATTAATATTTACCATAATGTTTTCAGCAATGACGTCTGGATCGTCACAAACAGATTCGACGAAAAAGACCTGAAACAAAGCAAGAATGAAAAAAAAAAAAGGGTAAACACAGCACCACTGATCAGTAGAATAATCAGACAAACTGTAAGATTAATAAATACACAGTAAATAGCTGAAACCAGTGAAAGCTTCAGAGTGAATCAAGGCAGTTGGCATGTTTTTTTGTCAGTATTCATTAATGTATTCCTGACCTTGTACTCATTTTCCTTGGCAAAATTAAAGATGAGGGTTCTTCTCTCTCGGGTAGTGTTTGTGGCATCAAAAACCTGATCAACAACAAGGAACCTCTTAGAAAACCCAGGCTGAAGTTATTTCATCAAAAAAAAAACAACTATGTGTTTAGTTTTAATATCCTTACGGCAATCTGGCCTCCTTCCTCTTTCAGATAGCTCTTAACATCTTGCAGTGCCACCAAGGCACACTGCCTGCAGAATAAATAAAAAAATAACCATCATAGACCATTGAAAATGTCTTAAACCAACCATAATTTCTTTAGTTTTGTATATTGAAAAGAAAAAGAATTAGAAATATCCCGAAGGCTGGGAAATTATTTTTTAAGCGCAGCAGTCATGGGTAAATATAGAACATGTTACAGGCGAAAGATCAATGGAAATACTTTGCAGGTCACAGTCTGGTAATATTAACTCTCCAGGTCTTTGTTGAAACTAATATTGTATAATATCTCAGCAGGTTATGGGGCAATGGTGGTCTTTGCGGAGTGCTAGTAAACACGGACCCTACATTTAGTTTAAAACTGCTTCCATTTGTGATATACAGACTCTGAGAGAAGTTTTGTTGCTTACCCATGTCATGGAAACATATTCTTAGAACCTGACTCCATCCATTGGTTTTAAAAATGACTCGAATGAAAGCTGAAATGACGTTTAACTTACAAAAATAAATCTGCTTCGCAGTAGAAATATTGATCATTTAATGAACACAGAAAGGTCAGATTTTGGCAAGACAAGGGTTTTGTCGCCTTAGTCATATAATGCACCCAACCCTAGTTTATAGCCTCACCTATGGTCAGTAATTGATCGGTTAAGTATTGGGTGTGTATAAAAAGAACCCCAGCACCCCGGACCTTCACTGGAATTGCAACAGCCGGCTAAACAGATGGATGCTGGTAGAGTGGCAGAAGGTGCTCCAGGACTGGCCAGCCCAGTCACCAGACATGAACATCATTGAGCATGTTTGGGGTGGGATGAAAGAGGAAGCTTTAAAGACAAAACCAAAGAATCTAGATGAACTCTAATGACTTCAATAAATTGGACCAATCATTGTCGAACCACATGCATGCAGTCCTTGAAGCTCATGGAAGTCCCACAAAATATTGATTATGGCTCTAATCGCATCACGACTTCACTCACCGATGTTATGAAACATATCTTTGAATTTCAGTTAAACTACTCGTTTGATTTTCACATCACTTTTTGTGGGTGACAAACCTTTGTCTTGGCAACATCTGGCTTTTCTGTGTTCATGAAATGATAAATATCAGCATGAGCCTTTTATTTGCATCTGTTGCCCAATCTGACAGTTCAGATAGATGACTGTGTCTTAGTAATAATGCAGCTGTGCTAAACTCATTCCATCGTGGCTTGGGTTTGAGGTTTTTTTTTTATTTAACTACCTAACTAACTAAAAAAAACTTTATCCCTGATATGTCTGATATGTTCATTTGTCTTCTTTTTCATGAATGTTCTCTAACAAATATCTAAAGATTTTACAGAACACCTTTGTTTTTACTGAGATTAAAGTTTAAACAGGGGGAATTATTTGGCGGGATAACAGTAAAACAGATTTTTATTGGAAAAATAAAAAAAATATTTGTATCGTTCTCATTCCATTTCAAAATTTTGCAATTTTCTTCGTGTCGGTCTATCACATCATATTCAAAGGTTATAAATAGTTTGCCGCTGTAAACGAGATCTTTGTAACTTACTTTCGAATTTCCATGGCCTCTTCATTGTCATGCCTGAAGAAGTCATAGGACTTGTAGGACTGCACTGCTTCTCTCCTGTAAGCCCCAAGATTAAAGACTGCAAGGAAACCAAAGTGAGGGAAAAAAAAATAGGAATAGAATTTCAGGGATGAAGATTAAAGTGTGTGCGCTGTCTAGGCAGTAACCTTCTTTTAAACTACCTCAGCCACACAGGTCCTACTGCATTCCTTAAAGGTGAATACAGAAAACACGACTACAAACAGTGCAGGGTTACAGACGGGTGCTACTACTGAAACTCATTAGCCTTAAGTGCAGGTTTTACCCTTTAATTTGTTTTAAGTCAACAAATTTAAAAAGAATTTAATGGTGTATTGATTTTCTTCCTCGTAGTCGGGATAAAATATTCCTGTATGAGTAAAGATCACACGTTCTCTAAATACTGACCCTTTGTTGGAACTCCGATCCAGTTGAGGTAGCGGGTCAGCTTCTTTGACATGTAGGTCTTACCCCTAGCAGGCAACCCAATCATCACTATCATAAGTGGAGAATTGGTCATATAGGATGCCCAGGCTGCAGTTAAGAAAAAGCAACAAAATAAAAGCATTTAGGCCATTGAACTTGTCAACATATTATATAACCTGTCGGAAATCTTTTAAAGGCCCCCGATTCAAAGCTTTAGAGGTCAAAGAGGCGTATTTTATAAACAACTGCGGAAACACACGAGCGGACACATGTGGGAGTGTTATGTAATGATCCAATATCACCTCTGCACATGTGTGAAATGGCTAATGTTTGTTATACCGGCTTAAGTTTACAGTTTATGATTAATTTTTCTCTGTGTTCTTCATTACAGATGCCTGGTTCACTGTTCAGTGGATGTTCTTACGTCTTCTTCTTTTGCTCTACACTTTACAGTGAAAGATAGATCTATCCAAACAGGGACTAAGCGAGAACAGACTTGACTCAAGATTCTCAGAACTCAACCTCAGGAGCTTGGAAAAGGTCCACATTGAAGTTTACACCTCACACACATTCCTGATAATAAAAAAGGACTAAATGTTACACCAAATTTTTTTTATAAGGAATGGTTATTCTAATATTTACAGTCGTTTTGAGTAAACGCAGCAGTGCAGCACAAACACACTCACACACTGTAATGAGAGAAGGTGCGTCATAGTTGGCATGTGGCATTGTGTGCTGGCTGAAATAGTATTATCTTGTGTTACTGGTGGCTCACAGAGCTGGGACCCTTTATCAGGTGAACATTTTGAAATGTACAGCCTAATCTTGCAAGTACATGCTAAATAATGCAATAGTTTGGTGGCACGCAGCGACCAATCTTTAACAAAGGGCAGGTTAGGGGTTTCGTTTTTTTCATTCCACCTTAAAACACACAGGGAACAAATCACTCACAGCACTTCTTCTCGTTGTTCTTTACGTCCGTTCGTTTGGCCTCAGCTGGGTTTTTTGAAGCAGGAGCGGGTTTCTGGTGCCTGGAAGCCATAACTTGACTTGATATGCCTCCTGATTTCCTCTTTGAACTGGCAACCGCTGGACTCTGGGAACCGTCCTATAACATGTTCATACAGCACAACATTTGAGTAGATTGCATACCATCAGTTCAGAGGGACAGCAAAAAACAAGACCTTGTGAAAACAGAGGAACATTATTTATTGGAAAGGTTTCACATGCTCAGTTAAAATTTCAACAGATATTGAGGAATATTTGGAACAATAATTTTCAAATCAAATAATATCAAGAACAAATTTCATTAAGGCAAAGAATATATATTTGTATCTTTCATATTGTATTTTATACTGTATTATAGTGTGGCTTTGCCAAACCGCACCCTTGTCCGTCATTCTGTAAGCTGCTAGACATTCCTGAAGAAAGCTTTGGCTGAAATGTTGCTCACCTGATATTTATTTTTATTTTTGACTCAGAAAGAACACCTAATCAGTTTTTCTATTGTTGTTTGTGTGTGTTTTTTCTTTCTTCTGAAACTCTAAGCCAGCAGTGGCAAAAGGCAGCTTGTTTTTTTCATGTTTAAGGGGAGTTTTTTCTCTCCACTGTTGCTACATGCATGCTCAGTATGAGGGATTGCTGTAAGGCCAAGGACACAATAGAGCAATGATCTACTGTCTCAGCATGCTGGTCCAGAAGGAGTGAATGCTGGGTTCTGACTGGGTTTCCTTAATATTGATTATTATTAATAATAATAATAATAATAATAATAATAAACTAGCTTGTTTAATTGTTATTATCTAAGATTAACCATATACATAATACTAATATAATAGAATTGCTCTGACACAGAGGTTTTCACAAAAATCCAAAGCGTGTTCGCTAAAACTTCCTTCTACTAGTATTTGCAGGTCAAAGCAATACAATAACAGCTTCCTAGGTACGAGGTGTCGAAACCCCTATAATGTTTAAATAAACATCCACCAACTGCGTAATTTCAGGTTTAAACGCACAGTTAATAATAACTCTGTGCCAACCTGTCCACATACTGTACTGCACTGACGCTGCTACTGTACCTTGACGCGCAATGACACGACCTGAAAACTTCTGCTTTCACTACGAGAAAGCGCAGCCGGAGGACAAAACTTCGAAAAATAAAAACTCCACAACTCCACAAAAAAATACAACATACCAAAGCGAGTCCTGGTTTGGCATATATCCAGTCCGACGCCGTGAAGTGATGCTATTCCCTGACCTGAAGCTGAGACATTGACGTCTCGTCTTTCAGCTTGACTTTAGCTCCGCCCCCCCGTCGGGTTTTTTTTCTGCTGGAAGTTGAAGAAGCAGTTCCGGTGAGCTGTTTCAAAATAAAGTTACGTATGTTTAAGTTACGTTAACGTCACAGCCATATTGAAGGTGGCATTTTGCTGTTGTTGTATAGGAATGCCACTAAAGCCAAATAAACAAACAAACAAAAAAAAAGTGTTACCCAAAGAGATTATTCAGCCTAGAAAATATGTATTTTATCTGTATTCTGCAAACTTCATTGACTATAATAACAGGCCAGACTGCTCTTTCTATGCCAGCTATCAAACCTAAAGATTTAAAGCTAAATCCAGAATGGAGCTGTTTTTTAAACCAGACAAGACTTCTCTTGGATTTACAGCCAGTTATGATGTTTCCATGGTGGCTCTTGCTTGGTTGTGTGGTTAAAGGTCATTTCAATATTCATATAAGGTATGGTAGGCTGCACAGTGAGACAGCGGGTAGCACTGTTGCCATGCAGCAAGAAGGCTCTGGGATCAATTCCATCTCGGGTCTTTCTGCAAGGAGTTTGCATGTTCTCCACAATAATACCCATTCCTAAAAAGACAACTACCACAGGACTAAATGACTACAGATCTGTTGCCCTGACCTCTGTGGTCATGAAGTCCTTTGAGAGACTGGTTCTCAACCACATTAAGGAAATCACGGACCCCCTGCTAGACCCCCTGCAATTTGCCTATCGGGCCAACCGTTCGGTGGACGATG
>JAVLVB010000779.1:5022878-5034764 GCA_032876305.1 Orestias chungarensis | reverse complement strand
TTTTTATCTATGGAGTTCAAACTGTTGTTCTGTCATGAAGGTTTGAAACTAATGTATCTTTTCAACATTTATTAAATAATTTTAATTGATATTTTAATTGATCGTGTTTGGAGTTACTGTGTAAATTGCACCAGGGAATCAGACATGAGAAGCTGGTTTTATTTCCCCCAACATAGAACTAATGCATTTAAAGATCCTTATCTAAGTGGTACTCACTTGTGTTGGAGCTGTAGCTATAGCCAACGGCGGTGGGTGGTGGTGTCTCAAAGTCCACAGAAGCCGTGTCTTCATCCTGGGAACAGCCTGCCTGGATTGCCCGAAGGTAACTGTGACTGCGAGAACGGAAGCACGTGGGCGCAGGCAGATCCAGAGCCTCCACTGCCTTTGATTCCCTCTCACAGTATGGTAACGAGTGTCCACAGGCATGAGCGAATACCTGAAAGAGAGTGTGCAGACTGACGCACTGGTGCCGTAGGGAAGGCTAGCGAACATACATCAGTGGGAATAGGCTCACATGGGGGGGTGCAACTTTAAAAGAGTAGTGGTTGACAGAGTTTTCACATAAATTAGACTGAAGTGAAGCAGAATCACTTAGGTTACATCATTTGAATTATGTTTGTAGTGACCACAAGTTTAAATGACCTTTAATTTCTAACCATGGGTGAAATAAATGTGTCAGAAAATCAAATCAGAGTTTCAAAATAAAACTGATTGGAGAAAAAATTTAATTTGATGACATAAATGACATAATGTGTGATCTACAGTAATTTCTTCTTCTAATAGTGAATATCTAGGCCATACTTGGTGTTGTTTGTTTTATATCTTATAAACTGTCGCATATTATTTTAAAAAAAAGTAACGGCAGAATGCATCAGTGTTTATTCAAAATATGCTATGATAATGGTTTTGAAGTTGATATCTTAGCAACAGTAGATAATTCTAAGACTCTACAGTCTATTCATGAAATTTATCAGAGCATGAATGCTGCTGAACATGTAATAGATGTAAAGCAAGCAAAGTAGCAATTTAATAAAGAGTAAAGCAGTGTAACAACATCTACAGATATTATAGTGGTTTTCAGAAATATATTTTTTAACAATGTTTTACCTTTAGATCTAAAGCTTATTCCGACCTGAAATGCTTTGCATTCTACGTTCTCAGTAAGTCTTTTACATAGAAACATTAATGTTGACTCACTGCCTCCCCATGGGAAAAATCTTTAGATTCTCTATGAATATTCCTCCAGTTTAAACAGGCATCGCTTTTAATTCTCCATAAATTTGAATTAGCATGAAACATGGTGACATTTTTTTAGATCAGTGTTCTTTGAAGATGGCGCAGATTTGCTGTAGTCTTAGTTCTCTTCAAACTATTTGGTTAACTAATCGGAATGTTTGCAAAATGAATAACATTGTGAGATTTATCTGTGGAAGGAAATACATTACTTCCTTATTACCTTACAACGCGTTTCCTTCATAAAAACAAAGTCCCTTATTTTGATCTCAGTGAGGGTAAAGACAAAAAAAACATTAATAATTCTTACCTCGTAACAAAATCCTAAATATCACTTTATTTATATATAAGTTATGTATACATTTTACATATAAAGGTAGTTGGACTGCCATTACCTGTGGGTAACCTGATTCTTTCAGTCATTGTCTGGTTTATGCAAAACACTTGCAAATATAGCAACATCTTTGCTTCACAGCTTTACTATTTTTATTTCAGCGGATCATGGGAGGGTGTTCAGGATCCAAGTCATATCGCAGAATGAAGCTGTACAACCACCTTGCTGTTAGATGTATTCAAACGTTTTGTGCTGACGGGAGATGGATGTTTTTAAAGTGTCATAAAATGCCTTCAAAGTAAGATGATGAAATTTAATGAGATCTTCTACTTTTTAAGCTTCTTATAAGACAATAAATATTGACTCAAATAACAGGGAATGCAATGTATTAATTGGGATTGTAGACTTACCTGAGTGCCCAAGACTCTACCCAGTGTGCCAGAGCATTGGTTGAAATCACTGTTTCTGTGGCGTGGAGGAACCTCCACTGGGCTAACCAGGCAGTCCAGGTTATCAAGGCTCCGATTAGTAGACAGCTCTTTGAGGGATGGCAGGGAACTGTGGGTGGGAAATTTGATGATTACCTTCCTGTGAATCTGAGAGTGGACTAATAGGATGTGTTCAGTTGATGACATTGTGGGGATATTTTATGTCAGACTCTTAAAAAAAAACAACCTCAGTGCTGTTTAAAGATCCTATTACTTCTGATATGTGTGGATGGTGATATTTATTAGGATGTAAAAAGCAGCACAGAGGAAAGAGACATTTACGACCAAACTTGTTAAAAGAGGTTTTTTGGATTTTTATTCATTTATTTATTGGATTGGAAATCATGTTCCTCTGTTCTGGCTTCAAGGTTGGTCAGTGCTGTTAGTGAAAATGTGTGCACTAAGGAACAGCATGTGCTGAAGGAATTTGCATGAAGCTAATTTCCACATTATGACCTCAAAGTCTCTAAAGGAAGCAGGTTTAAAAGTTAACTTTAAACGTATGGTTCAGGGAATCTGCATTGGGAAAGATGGTACTCGGGTATCAAGGGCCAAAAATGCCACCATAATTTGTATTTAATTTTTTATAAATAACATTCTATATTGTGGAATACTTTAAAAAAACAATAATATTTAAATAAATTATTTACATTTGAAAATTTGGTTATGTTAATATGCTATGGTTTCCTGCTGTAGTCAAAAAAAAAAAGTAAATAAAAATTTATTTAAAAAATGCTTTTAAATTTGTTAAGTTTTTTAAAATATCTTAGTATAATTGTGTTTATCTGTTGCTCTGTGGCACTTTTAGACCTCCACTGGGGTAATAAAAGGAGAAATATTGGGAAAGTGAGGGTAAAAAAACAACAACTGGTGGGCTGCAGAGGAGGGAGGGCAGGTGAGGGTGGGAGGAAGGCCACACCGCCCGCCTGTGGATCACACTGACCTCAGATACTCCATAGAGCATGCACTCTGCAGAGGAGACCACAGAAAATCCTCTCGCATGAGAGTGTAGCATCGAGACCTGTCCCGTGCGGGTGTAGGAGTAAAGCACATGGCAAAGATTCACCTCCTATTGCTTTCTGCACCAAATACAGAACGATGCTATATGTGTGTGCCCCTATGTTCTAATTACATTGCCTCTCCGCCTTCTTTCATTGTGTCTGCAAATATAAACACTGCTGTACAATGGGATTGTTATTTTTGAGGGAATGCTGCCATCTGCAGGGTACCTTTAAGGAAACAATGTAAATTCATTTAGTGCCAAAATATGTTGCAAAAACTAGAATGGGAAAAACGAAAAACAGCAAAACAAAGGCATGGTGGTCGAAGGCCAGAATTTCAGTTTGACTGATTTGAAGCTGCTCACTTGTGAGGAGGTGGTGGTGGCTGCTGTTCGCTCAGGGAGGACTGGGTGGCCTTCAGGTAGCTCTGGCGACGCGCCGCTGACTTTGGGGAAGGTTTGGGGCTTCCCTCAGACTCCTCACTGTCTTCTGGGTCTCCCATGGCTTTAACATAGCTGCCACTGCGCATTCTCCTGCATGGTATCTCTGTTCCCTTGGTTCTTCCATGACTCAGACCTCCGGTCCAGTCCTCCAAGGGAACCTGGAAAACAAATAAACATCAATTACATGTTTTCTCCTTAAAAAACCCTTAAAAAAAACAAACTTTGTTTGATTCATACATATATTCTCCATGAATTTTAAAACTCCCACCTGAAGAAAATGTTGTGCCAGGTCCTGGTGGCATGACTTTGTCTTAAGCAGAGTTCTATTGACTGTAGCCGAGCCTTTCTGCAACACTTGCCTGGCCTGGTTAAGAGTGAGAGTCGACCAGGTTCCTCTTTTTACCGCCATGTCATCCTTGCTCCCTATGTTTCTTGGCTCCTCCTCCTGAGTTCCAACCTGCATCACCGGGCATGCCAGAAACTTGAGGTCACTGCTGCTTTTTGAGGTTTTAAAAGAATGTGCAGAGATTGTGTTGTAGCCCTGTGGTATATGTCTAAGAGCGGTCTGGCTGTCTGACACTGCTCTGCCAAGAGTCATCATAGTCAGTGGGTTGCGGCAACCAATAGTACCAGCTTTGGTAGTGTCAGCGTCCAGGGTGTCATCGGAGCCCCAAAGGCCTAGAGAAGTAGGTCTGGGTCTCTGTTTTGATCCCTCCGTCTTAGCCCTGTCTTTACTCTTGCTCCTTCGGCTTTGTCTGCCAGCTTCGTCTCCACTTCCTGTTGAATTTAGGCTGCCTTTAAGTCCAGCGTTCTCTAAAGACTGAGATTTGGCAAATAATTTCTGCACAGAGTGCATGATGTGGCGGATCCGACCAGGGCTCTCACTGCGCTGCTTGGACATTCGTCCTCGGTGAAACTGTAGAGTGCTGAAGCCATCACGCTGCAGTGGCAGGTGCCTCTCGAGCTGATCTAAAAGACTCGAGGGCAATCGGTTCATCTTAGCTGCCGCTGCAGAGGATATGGTGGCAGATCCACTGGTGATCATTGGAGCACCAGTCAGACCGAGGCCCAATCCCATACCCATTGACAGCGAGGTGGAGAGAGCCCTGCTCCCGTGCCCAACTCCCCCTCCAAGGATACAGCTCTGTGGGTAGTCGAGTTGGTCAGTCTGTGGGGTAAAATGTAGACGAGGGAAGGTACTGCTGTTGGGGACCTGGCTTAAAGGCAGCAAACAGTCCGGTGTCAAAGAGGTGGGGCTGGTGGGGGTGTAGTGATGGAGATGTGGATCCAAAGTGCCATAGTGGTTTATTGTAGGGCTCAGCAGGAAGGAGCCGTGAGGATCAGATGTCAGGGGGCACAAAGGCTTCTGATTGCACCTCGCTGGTTCACAGGAGTCAGACAGGTGGCGACTACGGCTGGCTCCTAACCCTTTCATGGTTGCAAAGATATCAAGCTCAGAACATGTCTCCAATCAGTTTGGGTCCGCTGACCTGGATTGGCTTCGTCTACAAATAGGGAAGATGGAAACACAAAGAAATAATAAAAAATTTAAAATGTGGATAAATGATGTTTCAGCATTACAGTTGTACTGAGCTAAATTACCACGTAACAAAAACAAACAAACATTGTGATCAGTCTAGGTATCTATTTATTTTAGAGGTTAGTCTGTTTCTGTTAGCTTTTCCTTTTTGCACATTTTAATTAAGTATGAATGAGCAACAGTTGAAGAGCAAATTGTTTACAATCTTTGTACAGCACAAGAGACTGCTGTTCCTAAAGCTTTAATCAGTTGGAGCCCGGTTAGAAGTGTTTTTCTTTCTCCTTTGCTTTTGAAAAACACATTAAGTCAAAAAAGCCACTATCCTCCAAATCAAGTACTCACAAAAGTGAGTTGTTTTAATACAAGCTAACCAGAAGGTGGTGCAAAAGTAGCACTTCTACAAAAAAAAAAAAACTGATTGGGTAGAAGCAACATCCAACCATAATCTAAAACAAAACAGTATTTAGAAAATCTACACCAATAAACAAAACGATAATAAAACAAATGGGTTCAGAGCAAAATACAAAATAGATAAATTCTTCTTTTCAACAATATTTAACCAAGAATTTGACCTATTTTTGACTTTGTTTTTTGTAAAAATCTTTTACATGTTACAAGTCTTGCGTATATTGGATTTTTGTTTAGCTTCATAATAAAAACCTTTAATATTACAATGCTAGAATCAAAGGTAAGTGTCATGTGACCATAAAAACTAGATCTTCAGTTTTTATGGCATTTATTTTTGTAGAATATATTAAAATGCTATAACGAGGATAACATTAGCAGTACAAAAGATATTAGTTGTTCTACAAGACGTCTGAAACTTCAATACCTGATGCTGATAATCTAGACAGTTTTTACTTTTAATAAAGAACATGATTACTTCAACATATTCTAAGATCAATTTGAATTTTACATTTAGTCATAAGCAGTTCTTTCTAGAACAGCACCCTGGGTGAGACCCAATCTCTACTGACCCCCACATGAAGACTAACACATTCCCAATTCCTTTTATAAGACATACTCGGCATCAGCAAAAAACATTGAAAATATCAAAGTAACAATTTAATTGTGAAAAATATCAGAAATATTAGTAATTACTTGCTTCCTCTGAAATGTCAGGAAAGAGCTGAAAATTGATTTGCAGTTCCTGGATCTATATGAATATACGGTAAACACCATACATTTTGAGTCAAAGTACTTAAAGTCATTATTAAGTATATATACACATTACCTACTGCGCTGTACTGTAAATTTTATTATATTGTTGTTTCTTTTTTCATTTCACCAGAATTTGAACATGACAGTTTTGACAAAACTGTGTTATGAGTTTGATTACTTCACTGTATAATATTACGCAGTACTGAAGTAGTAGTCCTTGAGTAATATGATTAAGTACTGATACTCAGATACCCATCTCTGCACTTAACACATACAAGCAAAACCTGACTTACAATTCTTAGCAAACAGGACAGCTGAGTCTGTTTATGGTATGAATCGTTCTAACCAAACAGCCACAGTCTTCATATAAAACTTCACGGTAAAGTGCAGCTTAGAGACCATACTTCGACAATGCACAGAACTTTTTGTGACTCACACATGTAAATTAGATTAATATTTAAAAACTATTTCTGTTCTCGAGCTGGAGCAGCTATTTGACTCTCATTTTCACAAATCAGATTTTTGGTCTTTGCCAGCCCACTAAATCCACTTACTGCTGAATTTACAGTATTTTCACTCTTTCCTTTCCAACAAACAGGACAGAGACACCTTCACTACATACGACGAACAAGGAAAGTGAGACACAGGCTACATATTTTTAAACATTTGATTGTTACTTAAACTAGGAATATAATGCCTTAATTTCAGAATGACAAAGCAATGTATCTTCATAGAACCTCAAACATTTTTCTGCCAGGACACATACATTACTCTCTACATTTATTGCCACGGATAAAAAAGGAATTAAACAACTTAAAATGAAAGACATAGTGACAAACAGCACAAGAGACTGCTGTTCCTAAAGCTTTAATCAGTTGGAGCCCGGTTAGAAGTGTTTTTCTTTCTCCTTTGCTTTTGAAAAACACATTAAGTCAAAAAAGCCACTATCCTCCAAATCAAGTACTCACAAAAGTGAGTTGTTTTAATACAAGCTAACCAGAAGGTGGTGCAAAAGTAGCACTTCTACAAAAAACAAAACAAAAACTGTTTGGGTAGAAGCAACATCCAACCATAATCTAAAACAAAACAATATTTAGAAAATCTACACCAATAAACAAAACAATACTAAAACAAATGGGTTCAGAGCAAAATACAAAAAGGAATTAAACAACTTAAAATGAAAGAGATAGTGACAAACAGGGTGAATATGGAATCACACATAAACTCTACCAGGCCATTCAGAAAACAAAACTCCATGCAGCATAAGTTGTTTCTACAGGAAGAAGCATATCATTTTCATTATCAGGAGGTAACATAAGGGAGTGTTTGCTCTACATGGAATATACTCCTACACAGACGATGTCATCAGCTTTGGGGCATTATTCCTATTTGCTTTTGTGCAAACATTAGTGTAGCCATTTTCTTCCTTTGCAGGTATTTTAACAATGGGACATTATTTATTTGTGCCTGATGTTCAGCCATAATAACCAAGATCTCCTTGCATAGTACTGGTGACTAAACTAAAATATTTACAAAATTTACTAAAATACTTTTAGTAAATTAGGGCAAACTGTTGAAAGTCAAAGTGGTTGAGAAATGTCACAGAAAAAGACACAAGATTTGAATGAAACTGCACTAAGAAGCACAAATTTATAGTTTAAAAAGCTGATATTGCATCAGTTATTTAAATATTGAAAACAAAAAATACAAAAACGTCAGTGAGGCCCAATCCGTCTTGCACACGAATAAATAAAATGAACTCTTTTTTTTGTTTTTACTTGCATTTGTACAGATGCTTCAGGCTATTTTCGTATATTTTCAGTATTCCTAAGGGAGGTAGTCCTTTTGTTTTGCCATGGTACATGATAACTAATATTAATAATATAATCTTCAAAACACAAAATATTCCGTAACATTGTGGAAAATATACTTTGTTGCTTTATTATGGTAAGGAGATTTCAGAATTACCTAAAATGGCTTTCCAGAGAGGTTAGTTTTAAAATTGTCATTAGTTAAAGACGCAAATCCATCAGTAAAATACACACTGCTTTGGTTTAATCTTTACTTGAAGAATAGTAATCTATGCTTTTTTTTTTGCATCTAAATGTGCCACAAATTCACATTTTTTCTTAAAGCAACACTTAAGAAGTTTCAGTGTTGGTCGATTTTGGCAGTCAGTTGTCAAAAGCGGTAGTGTTTTGTCTGAATGAAGACTGCATTTCCCATGATGACCAGCGAAAAGAGTCATAAAATACTGATCTCCCAGTGGCCTGCAGTTGAATTTAAGTACATTTATGTTTTCAGGACTTGTGTGAAAGATGAATAGCGATGAGGTAATGAATCTAATTGTGGCAAAAAAATGCCATATTATGATGTGGAAAATAAGAAACTGGGGAAGTGACGTATGCCGTACAGCAGTCAGCAAATTTGTTTTGGTTTTGTGTGTCAGGGTTCCTGCCACCCTGCTCAAAATTGCTTAGTGCTGGTTAAAGTGATACAGACCCTCTCAGGCCATGACACAGGTGTCATTTAGCGAGCTTTAAGTTGACGTATAATCACAAAAGCTATAAGAAATATTTTATGAAGGTTGAAAAGTTACTTAGTGCTGCTTTAATGCATTCTTCAAAGCAAGAAAAACGAGGCTCTAAAAATAAGAAAGATATATTTTGATGGTCAGTAATGAAATTGCTGAACAAAAATGTCTCCATATTTACAGTGGGACAACATTTGAACCAACCTGGCAATGTTAAAAACGAAGCTTGATGAGGACCTGGGTTGTTCTTGGCACTCTGAACAGTGAGTAGGAGGGTAAAGCTTGCTGTCAGAGGACTGAAGATAATTTAAAAAAATCATATTATGCAAGTACTTTTCATGTATAGTTTGTCTTTTGTAATTGTTAAGTGCAATTAGCTGAGTTAGCGGAGTTTGAAAAACTTTACTACTATTCGAAAACATTTATGAATCTAGAAAAAAATATGATACTTTAAGGGGACTCTCTACAACAGGCAGGATCATTGTCAAAGCTGACATTGAGCAGATGGCAAATTACATCAAGGCTATGAAAACATATATTTAACGGAGCAGAAATTCATTCTGGATTAAATTCAGACCAACAGATGCTGTCTGTTGGTCTGAGTGGAATGACTCACCGATCAGTCAATGGTGAGAGCCCTCTCCCACAGCAGGCATGAAATCTTGCCTGGGAGCTGAATATGGAATGTTAGCTGCGCACATTTTCATTCCAGCATGTTTCTTTGCCACTTCTTAGAGCTCTCTGACCTCCCATACAATCTAAAGTGTGAGAGCAGCCACTTATCTGAGTCAGTGCTCCTGGTCGCTCACAGCAGATTGCTGACAAATACACCAGCGCTTTACGACGGCACAGCCTGCCGCAATTCACCCACCCAGGCTGACTGCAGCCCAACGTGTTCGCATCCTGTAGGCGCTACGGCTGACAAACTGACACGCACCTACACAATGACACACAAACACACGCTGACACACACATGGATGTGTTAAGCTGCCCACCCACCCATCTCCCGCACAAATGAAAACTCTGACAAGTGTTGAGCATCGCAGGGGCAAGATGAAAAAGGAATAGTGTTCACAGTTCATGTCATTCCATCAAAGGTTCAGTACATCTTTCTGTCAATGTGTGTGATAGAGGCCAGCAGGCTAATGTATAATTACAAGGTGGGTGCAAGTAATGTTAGCAAATACAGCATGTGTCCATGGTTCACAGAGGTTTGTTGATTCATTGAGTCACAGGAGTCATTTTAACAAGCAAGATCATGTGTGCATTCCCACATATGGTCTGCGAGGAATATATTAATTGCATTCATGGCTACAATGGCTGAGATTTTACGGTTCTTTCAACAAAATTGCAAAAACTATTCTATAGGTGCAGCTTTTGCAATTATATATAAAACATATAAAATACATATTAATTACATAAACTTACGGAAAGCTTCTCGTTTTAAAAAGAAAACTATGATATTTTTGAAGAAACCCAGTGATTTTGTTGTAAAAATAACTGCATTTCTCTTAAAATTTAAAGTACTGACATTCACTGCTTTTACCCATATATTGTTCTTAACCAAAGTTTTAACAGGGTCAAAAAAGCTTAACAGTTATAGAAACTGCACTTAAATGTGGTTCCACTTCAGGCATAAAGCCTGGCTACTCTAAATGTAAAGCTCAGATGAACACTCTTTACTCAATTAAGTAGCTAACTTTTTTCTTTTTTTTTTGAGAAGGATTTATTCGTTTGTTTATTTAATTTCCTTTTGGGATTAATAAGGTATTTCTGATTTTGAATTAGAATTTTGAATTATACATACACACTGCATATAGTTGAGCCTATAGCCACACTTTACATTTAAGTGCAATAATCCATCTATTTTATTTCTGTTTCATGCAAAATAATTCCTAAGGGAAATATCTAGCCACTTAATGCACCACTATGGAAAGCAGCTTGTCGCTAACTGTTTGTTTGGTGCAGAATGTGTAACACAGTTAAGTCAACTTTTTTTTTTTTTTTTACTGTGAATGGCTGAATGCAGCAGAAGAAAACAATAACAAAGAATTATGAACAGTGAGTTGGATCTGAGGGGAGCTGCAGAGTGGCATAATGATTCTCTGCAGCTTAATTACTACAGTACCAGTGGCTCATTCACATTAACCATAATGATTCAGATTAGTATGCAAAAGTATATTGACTGGAGTTGCTGTAAATACCAAGTAACAAAAGGAATCAAGGAATCAAGGACTCAAGGAATCTTTATTTGTTATCACATCACATGTGGTACATGAGGTGGGACGAAATTCTAATCCCCCGGTCCAGTTTACACCCTGATTGCAATTTTAAATAATGTAATAAAATATAAGAATATAAGAACTATGCGAGACTAGGATTTGAGCTACACAGAATCTACAATATGGACACAGAATCTACAATATGGGACTTCGGACATAGCAGCATTGAGGATCGGAATGCAAATATATAATAAATTATAAATTATAAAGAACTACACGAGAAATATGATTTGACTCCACAGAATATACAATATGGACACGGAATCTACAATATAGTACTTCGGACATAGCAGCAATCAAAATTCGGAGTGCAAGTGACATATTAATTGACATTTTCAAGGGACAGTTTAAAGTGAAACATTAAAGTGAACCATTACAGTGACATTTTAAAGTGACATTTTGAAGTGTGATATTAAAGTGAACAGTGCCGGTTAAATGAGAAAGTGATTTTCAGTTCTAATAGTCCTTGCGTGTGTTTGAGAGTCTCACAGCTTCCGAAAAGAAGCTGTTTCTCAGTCTGGTTGTTTTACACTTGATGCTCCGTAGCCTCCTGCCTGAGGGGAGCGGGACAAAAAGTGAGTGTGCTGGGTGTGTGGGGTCCTTCCTGATGCCGGAGGCCCTTTTCCTGCATCTGGAGGTGTAAATGTCTGTGGTGCTGGGGAGGCTGACTCCAACAGTCCTCTGCGCAGCCTTCACCACCCTCTGCAGAGCTTTCCTGTCTGCAGCAGAGCAGCTTCCATGCCACACGTTGATGCTGGAGCACAAGACGCTCTCCACCACACATCTGTAGAAGGAAGTGAGAACTGAGTTCCCGAGTCCAGCTCTTCTCAGCCTCCTGAGGAAGTAAAGCCGCTGGTGCGCCTTCCTGACG